>CAAKHD010003234.1:29686-129691 GCA_901007705.1 Fistularia tabacaria | reverse complement strand
ATAAGAGTTTGTGTGTGTGTGTGTGTGTGTGTGTGGTAACTGAAGATTAGTCATCCGTCATCGGCGACTGTTACCATGACCCGTCAGTGTCAGAGAGGGTGTGGAGGAGTCACTGATGGATGGCTGGATCCCTAGTGCAGGGAAGTCCGACACTTTTACCATGCGACCCTGCACGATACTCCAATCCCGTTTATCTAAGTCTCTCTCGCCCTCTCCCTCTCTCTCGGTTTCTCTCTCCCTCTCCGTGTGTGTGTGTGTGTGTGTGTGTGTGTCTGTGTGCCTGTGTGTCTGTGTGCGTGCGCGCGCGCATGCGTGTTTGTCAGCAGTAGTCTGGCATTAACTGATCCACTCGGTTATTGACTGAGTGGATGTGCCCCCCTCCCCCTCTATGCATCCACCTCGACAAATAAAGTTTTTTTTGGGGGGGGGGGTGAATTGAATGCAGTGAAACAGAAAGAGATAACTTTTTTTGAATACATAAATAAATATAAAACAAAATAAAAATGGCACCATACCCAAATCTGAGACAAAAATAGAAGCAGAGCTTTCGAAAGGATTAATCCGGCCGTGGAATAGCATCAGTGTTTTATGACACCAGCGAAAAAAAGGAAAGAAAGGATTCTGTTGTTATAGGGGTGAGATGATTATTTACAGAAAAAAACATTTGCAAAGATTTTGATCGACTATTGCCCAGTTATTAAGCAAAGACACCATCATTACTTCTGCCTATCTTTTAGAAATTGATGCGTAGAGATAAAATTCTAGTAGTGCATCGTCTTTTAATAAATTGAATTCCTGCATCAGGAGAGTGAAGATTAGATAACTTGTATATTATCCTCTTATCATAATTTATGTGGATCCATTCAGTCATACTATCTCATTTCATTCAAATACACAATACATTGGAGATTTTATTTGACCCAGTCATGCAGAACAAACTTAAGAATTTGGTTTGTGAGGTAAACAATTCTGTGAAAAATTTTATACGATTGTTGAAATCAAAGTTCTCAGGTTTCAGTATTCTATGCTCACTTAAACAGTATCACACCAAACATCATCTGTGATAATGTACTAAAAAAATACATGAATCAATCTAAATCAATAATTCAAGGACTTCAGTACCACAGCTACATAAGATCACTAAGTTAACCCAAAACCACAAGCCCTCCCTACATTTCTCCTCATACAATAAACTGTTCAAATGTTGTTCATATTTTCCTTAATATCAGGGATATATTAATCATCAGTAATGAGGCAAACACCTCGTTGGCCTGAGAGCATTATATTCAGAGCTGCTTTGTTTGCAAGACCACATCCATGAGGCTCCCGATAATAGCAGAGAAGGTGAAAAGAGTCCAGATGTTTGACAAGCCATAAGATTTTTTATTTTGTTCCAAAGTAACTCTATTAGTTTTGCTGTAAAATTATGACATTTTTTCTCCAACCCAACAGGCACACAACCTACCGACTCACCACAGATTAAATAGGATGACATGTCTCCAAAATAAGTACCTTAAGACAGGGGTGTCCAAACTTTTTGCAAAGAGGGCCATATTTGGTGTGGTGAAAATGTGTGAGGGCCGACCATTCAGCCTGACATTCTTTGAACCATTAACATTAAATGCAAATGAACTATTTCATGATTTTTTTTTATTGCAGATGGCATACTTTTCATGTCTAAACACAGAACACAAATCTAAAGTTTTTACCAAAATCACCCTGTCTTTCATATTTGAATACCATATAAAATGAGAAAAAAGTGGCTGCAGGCCTGTGTAAATTTGAACGCGGGCCGCATGTGGCCCACAGGCGGAGTGTGGACATGCCTGCCGTAAGATATATTAAGGCGATAGGGAAAGGAATGATGGTTGGTAGTAGTTGCCAGTTGAGGAGTGGCACAACAAGTGGGATTCAGCAAGTAGTCCCCATATGGTTGGCTTGAATTTCCAAAGATCTTTCTGTGACCGTAGTCTAAAGTGGATGCCGCTCTGCTCCAGCTTCAGGTTGTAGTTCTGGAAGAGCGACTCCAGCTCTTTGCAGTCGTACCCCATTGCCCTATTACCCCATTGCCTTTGCCACCTTGTCTGCAGGACAATATATTCACATCAGATAGAATCAGAGCATATTTTAATAGGCAATTCATTTTTGCCATGCTGAGACCACCTCTGTCTTTTAAAAGCATATTTTTACAGAAATAATGTTATTGTTTGTATGTTGTTATTATTACCCCTTTATTTTACCTGTATTTCCTTTTTTCGGACCAACAGTTCTGTTATTGATCATTTCAGTTTCCCGAGGTAAATCCTTTGTAATGTTCTTTTGAAAGTGTACTATAAAATAACTTTACCATCAACTTTGGCAGAAAAAGGCAAAATATTATGTTCACAGCTATTTTTTCAGTTATTCCATGGTGAACCACTGCAAATTGAATGTGTCTACCTTTAACCCCTTTTTATACTTTTGCTCAGTTTTAATCATATTAGAACTCCTACACTGATAACCCCAAACTTTAGCCTGCCCCACAAAGACTTGCCACGCTCAAACCATCATTGATGGGAATCTCAATGATTTTCCAGTGAGGGATCATGCCTCACCACCAGGTTTGCATGAATAAACTAGTTCTCATCGACATCATGCTCCTACATCTCTACTCTCTTCTATTCTCTCTTTGGTGAAAGCTGGGGTGTGAGTGTTTGAGCTGAGTTGCAGCGAGCTGCACGCGTTGTTCGCGTACAATGCCAGATTGTGCTGAGAATTTCTTTCAAAGTAAAAGCTAACTGAATTAAATTTAGCTGAAATGAGCACAATAATCAGGCACAGTCTTTCTTCAAAGTCAGTTCAAGCATCTGCTGATGAACACGCATTACATTCCGGGATTTGAGCAAGGGCTCTGTGCTGGGCATGTTATGCATCTAGATAAGCAACTGAATGAAGTTCATTCAAGTTATACATCATCGGAATACTAAATTATAAGTGGAGACATTCAGTTATACTCTCTTGCCTTATCAAAACAAGGCACAAAGAAATGTTATATAACCAAACATTTTGGACCACCAACATATTACTTGAAGATTCTGGTTAAAGGAAAAATGTTAGGGAAGTAGTTTTTGGTTACTGATATAAGATCTTCAATTACATGTTTCGATTCAAAATAAAATAAAATGAAGGTTCCGTTGAAAATAAAACAGTTGCCTCTCCACAGCTTTGACTCTTTTCATATGTATGTGTTCCAATTTTGGGATGAGAGAAAAATGATTTTAACTACAAGAATAATAAAAAAGACAAGGAAAGATGAATAGCCTGAAGATTCTTCTTTTGCTAACTGATTTAAAGTCAAAACCACGATCTGGTTGCTCGCAATTTTTATCACAAAATGCTTTCCGTCAAATGATTTGCCACACTGCTTTTCGGCTGACCATCAGCCTCAGCTACATGGTTTTCCATCTTAGGATTTTGCAAATCGCTTTGCTGCACAGTTTATTTTGGAAGTACATCGTGCCTTATTATGATGCTTATTTTAGTATATTTTGTATATACAGTACCCATGTTTATTGTGCATGATTTATACATATTTTTATTTTACCTTTTTTTGCTCCCAATCGCTATTTACTAGGCCTCATAAAGAATCCCTTTACTGAGATTCAACAGCTGTGAGAGAAAACAGTGTCTCTAACTGTAGTTGGACAGCGAGAATGTAGAGAGCTTGAACCTCAGGTAAAGGTGATGTGCAGATTATATTAAACAGCATCATTATTTAATGCCTTTTGACCGTGGTGTAATTAATCTTGCATATATTCAGTGTCATTGCCTTATCAAGACTTCAATATTCCTAGTGCAGCAGGTCACCAAATTAATCTCAATAATGAGTAGCACGTTTGGTAAGACATTTCATATTCCTTTTATGCAAATGTCACAGTATATTCAGAAAAGATGAATATCTGACATTCACATTGATTCAAATGGCCATTTATGTGTCAGCTCATGCAGATCAGGAATGCTGATTGGCAGCTGGTTTCTTTGCGTTAGTGTGAAGGTGTGTAGAATCCTGAAAGGAGCCCTTGGCTTACTTGTGCCAAGACACGTTGGGAATCAGAGGAGGCATGTAAAAGTGTTATTGCCTCTTCTTTCGATGGCTTCTGGGTGTAAGTGCATGGTGGAACTGTACCAGTCCTCATCTCCTGAGAACAAAGAGGGGTCTTATTGGAGTTTACTTCACAAGCAACATACCAAGAGTATCCGCCAAGGGGACAGAAACCTGCTTCCAGCTGTTTGACTCCTCAGTCGTCTTCTCTATTCCTGTCTGTTACCCGCTCGTTAAAAAGTCCTTCATAGGAAACAGCTGAACATCTGAAATGATATAAAAAAGCTGATTATGCTGCTGTCACATTAACATTGCAAAGTCATTATAAGAATAACACCAAGATGACTTGATGGCTTGATCTATGTGTAGCAATTAAAATCTTCTTAACCACATGTCACCTATATAGTTTCTTTTTGAGTAGTATATAGAAGATCCTGTGCTTTTTTTGCCTCCCAGTTTGACTCTTAAAGAGCTTTTTGAAATGTTGGCTTTTCATGTACACTGAGCTGTGAGAAAAGCCACCCTCTCACAAAATGCTTTGCAAAGATTTCCATTGCCTTTGATTCCACAACCAGCAGGATCTGTCTGCATCTGCAAACAGATCAACTGGTGTGTCGTTGGTTTAGTTCAGAAGAGGGACAAGGAGATTAAACTGCAGTGGATATACAAAAGAATACTTAGGGTTGCCACATCTTTGTAAATAGTGCTTTACAAATGGCTGTCATCAAGTGATTATCTGAAAGGATCCAATCGGTGTCCAGATGTGGTAGAAGCATAGCTATTGCAATTACAGACACACTGACTTGACACCAGCAAATGAAACAGCCAAGACAGACCCAAGAGGCAATGGAAATGTATGTTGTAAACTAGCAAATGTCAGCCTTAATTAAAATGTGCTAAGTAAACACCCCACCACCACCACCACCACCATCCTCAGTTATTTGTTAGACGTGCTGCTAATGCTTTCCCATCTTGGGCTATCAGCATGAGAAAAAGACTACCTTGTAAGATTACAAGCTTGTCATTTGTATTTCTTTCATTATGTGGGGGAGAAAAGAGACTATTTATTCAAACGTGAAAAAGAAGATGTATTGTAAATCACATATAACCCCAGCTCGGTCATTTTTCACATAATCTTTAAGGAAATGATTTTGCTGCAAGCAGCAACGGCGCAATGCTATTTGTCGTAATACACACATAATAACTAAATCAAAACTGGATTCCGGGAAAAAAATCCTCAAGCTTATCCTTTGTTCAGTAGAAAGCATGGTTTCCACTTCAAACCACATCTAAAATGCAGCTCCAACAGGTAAGGGTAGAGGCTGTATTCCTGGAATCAATGATACCGGTGTAATTCATCTCCTCTGAAGGAGTCAGCAGTTCACTGATCACAAGGTCATTGGGTACACTTGGACTAATTTCTTTTTCCACTTTTTGCTGAATACATTTCATATCAGTTATCAAGACAACATCCTGATATGCAAAAAAAATGAGAAAAAAAAAGCTAAATCAATCAGAATAAAAAGGATAAGTTGATAGAAAATGTAAATGCAACACAACCAAATTGTAGTTCCCTTGAGAGCCTAAATTGCCCATCCATGTGAATGAGGGGGTGAATGGTCTCCATATATAGCCCTGTGATTGACTGAATGTATCCCAACTCTCGCTCAATGAAAGCTAGGATAGGCTAGTGTATCCCCGCGGTAAAGGACAGGCAGTATAGATAGTGAATGGATGATAAGTAATGAAAATACTAAACATGATGCTACTAAGCATGATGTACTTAGTCATTACTTTGTAATAGTGAACTTGATAATATCTACATTTCCCAAGGGTAGGCAAATGGCATAGACCATTGGCATGGATGCTGTCAATATTATCAGTAATATCAATGATAATATAACAAAACATGTTGCAGCTTTATTTACACCAAGAATAATGTAAATAAAGGTAGTTGAATAGGGGGTAAAATGGTACGCATTTTTCTGTGTAACTAAGATGAGGGGAGTGAAGTTTAAGATGACTGCAAATTGAAGCCGTATAAATGGACATTTATGGCAGGTAACGAAAAAGGAAAAGGTTGTTATTTCAAGCATGGCTTCATTATGTTTCAAATGTTTTACCGGTACTGTATCTATCCATCCCTGAGCAATATGTATGATGCATTTCACTTATGACAGTTTGCTGATTGCAACCTTTTGCTTATCAGCCAACACATTTATGGGCCTCACACTGTCTCTTCTATTAAAGATAGCACTCGCTGCCTAATCTCTCACATCAGCACAGCTAATCAACCCCAAAGAGAGGGCTTACTGTTCATGTTTCAATAGCAGTCTGAGCTGGAATTATCGATGCGTAAATAAAGTCACACTAGCATAATTTATCTATCTATTAATTTTTACATATCCCCCTTCAATAAACAGTGGATTACTTGATTACTCGGCGTAGATTTGTGCTATTTTTAAAAGTTGAATTGTAGACGTGATTCAAGGGAATATTACATTGCTGGAAGTAGACTCTCCAAGACCACGAACGCAGAAAAATGAAGCCGCAAGGTCAGAACCTAGTTGTTAATGACAAGGGATAACAAGTGTGCCTGTTTCATATGTGTTTCAGTGGGCAAGCTTAGAATGGATCAATAGCCATCAGGTGTATGAGATTCAAGAGTAACACCCTACCATTGTGAAATCCTCTTAAAGCCTCTGATAGCTCAAGTAATCGAGGCACAGCAATTTGTGGCCGTGTATCAATGCATATGCTTCAATTTGTTTGTTTGTTTACATCTGGCCCACGTGTCTCATCTCTTTCCTCGCTAATGGCAACAAATGTACCACACTGGATCTGAAGAGCTGAATGCAGAGTCACGGTAATGGTGCATCGTTTAACATCAAGTCACAATGTGTGTTAATGCAACAGTCTTAATTCTACTGAAACAAACAACATTCACTATTCTGGTAATGGTGCTTCAAAACAATGTGCATAGATGACTAATATACCTACAGGAATGTTTTCCACTCTCTCCATTTTACTTTTTCCTATTTGTGCGTTGTAGTTGTCACTGTTAAGATATGATAAGATAAGATAATACTTTATTGATCCCCATAGGGGAAATTCGGGTGTTGCAGCAGCAACATTAGAGGAAAAAAAAAAATTATCTAGGGGAAAATTGTGAAGAATATAAAACCCAGTCAACTCTAAGTATTCAATTTATGATAAAAGAATAACCAGGGACAATTAACCTGCTGCATGTTTTTGGACTGTGTGAGGAAACTGGAGGAAACCCACGCCAACATGGGTAGAACATGCAAACTCCACAAAGAAAGGTCCCCTGTCAGAATCAAACCAGGGTCCTTCATCCTGTGAGGCTGAAGCACTTGCCATTGCGCCACTAAAAGGCCCCTGTTCAGAGATGGTTTTCAAAATTTGAATTTAAACCTGAAATTCACAAAAAGGAGTCTTTATTGTATAAAATAATTAAATTTGTGAGAGAAAAAAAGGTATCTTGAAAAAACATTAAAAAAAAAAATCTTACAATACAAAACTTAGACTACTGTGGTAGTAGAATTAGTGGCGCAACTCTTGCCACAGCCTTTATTTCAAGGAGGAAGAAAAATGTGGCACAACGAGAGAATGTTGGTCAAGATAATATTAATCTATTGTTCATTTCTGCAGCAGATATTCTCCTTTGACAGGTCTTGTTATACCATAAATACATATTGGAAAAAAATTACAAACCATTTGGAGAGAAAATACCATAATGCAAAGAATGCGATTTAAGTGACATGTAAGTACAACCAGGTTGAGGTAAAGTAAAGTAAGTAAAGGATAATTTATATACATTATTGGGGAGTAGATAGATAGAAAAAGGTGAGGTCTAGAGGGCCATAGAAATAAATTACTGATAGTCACCAGACACCAATACAATCAATATTGTGCAGGTCTGTTGAGGTCAGTCAACAGTCAAACTGTCATATCTATCACAAAGAAACAAACAGAACTGACCAACTGGAGTTGGAATACCTAGGCATTGCGCCACTTGAAAGGGCCTGATGTTTAATAGGAACTCCATATTGAATTTAAAAGGCTCAAACAAGATTCAGCCGGCATAGGTTGATGTGTGCCCCGTGTCACTCTCATAGGAGCCAAACAATCTTCTGGGCAAGGTGGGGCCAGTGATCAATAACCCAGAGAAAGTGGCCATGAGCCTTGATCCTAATTAGTGAAGGGTTAGAGCAGATTAGCCTGCACCTGAGCCCCCACCTTAGCTGCTCTGAATCAACAACTCCCTCCTGATCGGAAAACCTCAGCGCATCAGCAGCAGCACCATTTAGTTATGGAAGAGTGACATTGTGGTTTGTATAAAACAGGCAATCTTTTGCTTAACTGTCTGTTATTATTGTGCATTTTTTACACGGTACTTTGAAGCTTTTATTACAGATCAAAAAATGATAAAGGATGGAAGGGGTAATAGTAGCCATGGAGGATTAACTATGAAGACTTGTCAACCTAGCCGAGGCCTTAAAACACACACAGTTCAGGGAAAGGTTGCGAAGAGGACACTGTGAGGGGATTGCACTGTCTAAATGTTTGTGTGTGTGTCCTTTTGTTCTGTGTTCACTGCAGTGTTCCTTCGTTTGTATACTGTGTACTATAAATAGGACATGGGCTTTCATAAGCACGCCTTGAAACATGAACCCAAGGCATTTGTTGTAAATATGTATATCTTATTCACCTTAGCTAATCCAAGGATATGTCTTAAAAGTATGTGTGATATGGTGTCATAAAACACAACACACTTTTTCAAAGATAATTCCTAGCCAATAAAGGACTTTGACATGGCAGAGGCAAGAAAATACAATTTTGATAAACATTTCCTATTTATTCATGTGTTTATATGTGGTTTAATACTGAGGCCTATAAGCATTTCCAAGCCATTTTATGTTTAAAAAGATGCATATGTATATACGCACACACATATATGTACGCACACACATACACACACACACACACACACGCATATATATAAATAGATATCTTAAAAGCACATTACTTTAAACATTACTTTAAATGTTTACAATTGCTTCGACATCGTCTTTGATTTGTTTAACGTTACTTTGTCTACAATTTTGCAATTTCAATGGTTATACAATTTCTAGTCATTTCAATTGAAATTCTAGCATTAATTGTAGACTTTAATTCTAGCCATAAGTTCTTGCACATCTTGATAGCTTGCACTTTAGCTTGCACTTTACCACAGGTCTGACTGAGCATCACAGGACCATGATTTAAGAACCCCTGTGTTTACTCCCTTTCAGCATATCAAATTTTAAATCTTAATTGAGAGAACCAAAGATCATCAAAGACTCCAGTATAACTACAAAGGTGCAATGTGTGTATCTGTAATTTTCATAGCTACGATTGGCCTGGCCTAACTTGGTTTTTCCTGATGCCGAAGCCAGGATAAACACACTCATTGCTCCCACCATCATTACCTGATAGTTTGCTTTCTCCAAACAGACAACAAGCAGAATAGGTCATGAATTCAGTCAAACACATCTCACATCTCGAACAATGTATGCATGTGCACGGACACATACACTTGAAATGACTTAAGGTAGTTAACCTCCTCAAAGTCATGTGAATTTTTTCGTGAGTCTCTTCCAAAATGAATCATATTGAAAAGTGCATGTTGAAGCAGCAATGCCTGTCTTCAAACAACATTGCAGGAATCATTGGCTTGCAGTTCTGAATTGAAAAGTGCATGTTGAAGCAGCAATGCCTGTCTTCAAACAACATTGCAGGTATCATGGTTTGCAGTTCTTGGCAGCAAGGGAATATATTAAAATACAAAACATAAAACAGAAATCAACAGGAGGGCCTGTATTTTTGTGCTGTCATAAAAATGATACTAATAATATATACTTTATTAATCCCTCGTGGGGAAATTCATTCTCTGCATTTAACCCATCATGGATGAACCATGAGCCGTTGGCTACCGTCTAGTGCCAGGGGAGCAGTTTCAACATGAATTTCTGATTGTGCTGCAATGTAGTCCTCTGGTCTTATTAGTTTACTGTTGCGTGGGCAGCCACATGAGAACATTTGATTATGTCTAGGACATCTCTTAAGCGCCTCCTTATGTACTAATGCATTACTGACAAATGACACTTGACCTTACCTCTTCTAGAAAGGAAGTAGTGGTAATAGAAAGGGAAATGAGTAAATTTAATCATGGCAGTGATGATGATGATGATGATGATGATGACACTCTGTAATAGGTGATGACATTTTATGTTAGTAAAGGGATTTGATTTGGGAGCTAATTGTGGACCATAAAAAAACAAGTGCTTGGACACTATACTGAGAAGTAATACTGGGGATTTTTTGCACAGTCAATGAAGGACAAACAGTGGAGTTGTGCCTGGCACTGTAATGCAGTGCAGACAAATGATAATATGTGGTGTAGGCAAAAATTTAACTTAGGCAAGATGTCAAACACAAATACCATATGTATTTACATACAGGCATCATGATTTTCTTTCACTCTCAAACACATCCAGTCTTGGCCTCAAGAAATTCCCGTATCATAACAATGTCAACTGGACATTATATTTGACAACTAATTTCAGTAGCTTATGTAGCTCTCGATTTCTCCCAGTTCCGCTGAGTACATTTTTCATTTCAGTAAATTCAACTAGTTAGGACAAAGCAACCACTTTGAGCCTATACCCCCCCCAAAGAAAGACACCTGCAGTCATTAGGGAGTGAGGGATTTTGGAGGGAGTTTAAATAAATTGTGTGCACTGTAAAGATGTAGTACACTGCTAATTACAATTTGCATTATATTACAACAGTGAATTACCCAATGTGTCATGAACAGGGAACAACAAATTGTTTTGTGAATGACCCTGGAGAGTAATATGGAAAGACACCACAAAAACAGAAAAATGTCAATTTAGTGTTTTAATAATAACAGTGAGGATATTTTCATGGACCCTTTCTAGAGGATACATTTTTATATGTTATGAAAGCTGATTATAAGCAAACATGTGAAAACATGTAATTGTAGCATTCAAAATTATTTGGTTCCATTTTTTTCCCCCAATCAACCGTTGTTGAATACATTTCCAAAAATAGACATTTTATTCAGTAAAACATGTATTCACTTTATCATGAATAAACCATGACATGTAACCATACTTACATTGTAATAAAGCCATAACAAAACATCAAAGAGTATGAGAAAACATTGTTCTTTGTGCTTTTCAGGTTGAAACCCAGATTTTGGTCATAGTTGTATCAGCACTTTGAAAGGCACAATATTATGTTATTTATGAGCTCATTACAGAAGACAAATGACACTTGGCACAAAGAATGTGATATTTAATGATACGGCCTATTTTTATAATCAAGCATAGCTAAATACCCTACCAGCACCAGAGACATGATGTGTAAAACATATAAACTAACATGGACTCTTGTGCCAATGTTAACATTAATTACATATTTTATTTCTTGAAACCAGTTGCATAGCTTCACATCCATTACAAAGAATTTCCCATTTGCAGTTCAACCAGCTGTATATTAAGTATTGACAGATCTACAAAGCTAAATTCTATACAACCCTACCGCTATGAACCACGAAGAGTTGAATACATTTTGAGGCAAACATTTGGAATAACTCCAAAAAAACCTTTTAGGCTTTGAATTGCTATGGACTGCATGAGAGGCAGCTCTTTTCTGTCAGCAGCTCAGTCCAGAGGTTCTTAAATAACCTCTGACTCGTGTCGTGCCAAAGCTGGAGGCAGTGTCGTTCCACACTGGCCAGGGAAATGGTACCTGTACAAGATAACACACGAAAAAGAAAAACAATGAAACGAGAAAGATGAGCTGTGTTGCTGAGCATATGACGCGAAAACTTTATCAACACTGCTATTCCATGACCTCAGAGATCTTAGTCACCTAATTCAGAGTCTCAGACACCAGACCATTTAGAACTAATCTTCATCAAGCCAAACATTTAAAGTCTACAAAAAGATACTAGACACTTGACTAACTTACGTGAAGTACTCGGTTTTTGGTGTTGGTTGTGTGTTGAACTCTGCCACAGGTACACCTCTAGATGCAACCCTAGGGCCAAACATGGCTGCTGGGTATACGATGGAAGACATGCCCACCTATAGGTTAACAACAGGGTGCAATTGCACAAGCATCAGCTCTTATTCAGGGCCAGGTCTTGAAAGGTTATAGGAAAATACTGTATTATACAAAGTAAAACACACAGGAACAGGATATGTGACATACATGTTGAAGAGCAGCTTACCACTAGACAAAGGTCACAGATTTCTAACTGTTTCTCCACCTTGGTGAGGATATGGGAGTCCAAAGTCTCCCCAAAAAACACCACATTGGGCCTCAGCAAACCTTGGCAGTCACTTTCATCACACCTAGATACAGCAAGGTCCATAAGACATAAAGTGTGTCATAGCGGTGGACACATATATCAAACAATTGATGACAACACAGAAAAATATATCCATAAAAGGTGAAAGTGCAAATGTACGGCATTTCTGGCCACACAAATATAACCTTTATTATCGTTGAAATGAAAACCCAACTGAAGTACTTTGAAACTGATTTTAACATTTATTTGACAATTCAGGACACAAGAGCAATGGAAGAGTCAAAAGCACTCGAAATCAACGTTAAGAAGGGTGAGTCTTAACATTAGGACCTGTTGTGTGAAATTATGAGCTGACTTTAAAAGGGTCTCACACTTGATACTGCAACAGTCAAACAATAATGTATATCATTTCATCATGATTTAAAAACTTGAAAGTTATTACATATATGAAAAAGGTATGGTAAAAAAAAAGCATAAATAAAAACAATGTCACACACTGAAACCCAAAAAAGGGAAGGGAAGAGGTGTGGATACATATGAGGTTTGGAATCTGATGGTCCAATTTCTAGAAGATACAGTAGCGTTTCATGGGAGCGATGCAGCTATATGCCATTCGTGCTACGGTGTGAAAAGGGGATTGTTAGGATGCAGGTGACGGAGTGCGAAGTGGCTTGAGGAGTATATGGAGGTGTAGTAGGGGGATTATTATTTGAGGGTAAGTAGGAGGTGCACTCTATTAGTATTGAATGGACTGACATAATGCTTGTATTAGGATGGGGATGCACGGGCCAGATGATATGACATAACTTCTTTTTCTGTTCTTTTTGTGAGAGGATGTTAAAAAGCTTGACAGCACAGCTATATACATAGTGTCATTTTCAGCTACCCTTGTTAGTCAAAGGTCTGCAAGAAAAGTTGAGATATTCACAGTACTTCACTGCCCCCATGTGGATACGCCAACATCTTCATCTGTGGTATAAATTAGTATGAGTCTGCAGAGACTTTTGACTGTATAATGAGATATGCCAATGCTGCTAACTGGATTCTCTCTCTTCATTTTAGTCTGTCGAAGAGATAAAACTTTGAAACCTGACTCAGTACAGCAAAGCGCTGTCGCAAATAACAGCCTCTAAAATAACCGTCTGAATAAATTAAAAAAAAAAATTCAAAAAAAGCTCAAGGCTGATGAGAGAGGAGGGGGGGCAAATGGAATATTAGCTTTACTGCCACAACAACAATCCCTTAGTACAAAGAAGCGTGAGTACCAACTGCAGGAGAATATGGACTGGTAAAAGAGACAAAGAAGATATTGTGGAGCCTAAATGGGATGTTGCACTTAGATATGGATATGGTTCATATATAGTATAAGTAGATGTCAAGACCAAAGGACAGCACAGAGGCTCTGATCAAGCAGCTGGCTCTCAGCATGTGATTAGTGGATGGAGGAGACCATGACAGAGGCAGACTAACTTAGTTGCTGGATATTAAATACATGCAGGAAGAGAGTACATTGACAGCACCTGAGATATGTAAACTCGAACATCTGTACTGAGAAAAGAAAAGGTGTTTGAAAATAGAAGAGATAAGATCAGATGGGGTATCATGTTTCAGTCAGAAAAGCATACACTACTGGCAAACAAAACATGCATTGAGCAGAGTCAATGAGCATCAAACCTGAGGTAGGGTAAAGCTCCTTCTGGAAAGAGGATACCAAGAAGCTACAGAAGATCCAGGAATTAAGGGGAGAACTACTTTTAAATTGAAAGATCTTGTGATAAGCAGATGTGGGATTCTGACTTCTAAACTGGGAAAATGTCTCTAAAAGTCACATTTGTAGTCTGTAGCTAAATCAGTGCTCTTTTAAGAAAATTTCAGCTCACTAAAGACTCACATAACTGCAAAATGGTGAGAGGGAGATTATTTATATCAATTGTTTGCAATAGGTGAAAAAAAGAATGGCAAATGCATTCAACTAAAGGGGACGATTAGGAAGGAGTGAATGGAACCTGACCCAATATCGTAACATAAATTGTAGCACTTGGAAATACGAAAATATGTTAAAAATACTGCTGATTAATGACAGGTACTACTCCTTGGACGTTGCACTTTCCCATGGTTTTGAAAACACAAAGGTTAACTGGTTAGATATATCAACAAGAAAAAAGAACACGTTTGCAAAGAATTGTCGAAAATTTTACAAGGCAATGATAAATGTCAAATTGTAGGCAGTACATCTGAGTATTCCATTTCCTATTTCAGAGGTTTAAGTACTAAGGAATTATTTTGTGGTTTATAACTTGATCACCTATTTACTAAAATCTGGCATTTAAAATAATAAATTAAAAAAAACAATAATAATACAAACCACCATTTTGTTAACACTTTCTCAAGACACAGTATAATTGAGAATTACAGTAAACATGATCAAGTTTGCGCTGATATTGATAGGAATTGGAACTGAAAGTTAAAATGATCCCACCTAGGTAGTTTATCCACAGGAATCTGAGCATCAGCAACATCAGGGTCAGGTGCACTTTAAAAAAAACAAGGGAGGGTAAAAAGAGCACTACCGATATCATGATTAAATTTACCCACAGAAATGTCAAATGGAAATGATAAGGCCATAAATCCTTTGTTTTCCAATGTGTGTATACTGTATACAGTAACCGATCCTTACCCTTTGTCCTTCAAGGCAGTACAAATGGGGCTTTGCTTATTCACTGTCACATGTCCACAACTCACACAGCGTGTTTCGATTAGACTGCCTACAGTTAAATAAAACACAGCTTTTAATCAGTTAGGCCCAGTAAATCACAAAACTAATTACATTTAGTTGAAATTTCTACTTTCAGGTGTTGCCTCATTGTCAAAATGTGACAAAAATGCCAGATATGCAAACTTAAATGCTTAAATTAACTTGAATGTATGGGTTGTTCCTTGTTCATATGGAGATGTCAGAATTGTGTGTGTGTGTGTGTGTGTGTGTGTGTGTGTGTGTGTGTGTGTGTGTGTGTGTGTGTGTGTGTGTGTGTGTGTGTGGCGTGCGTGTGTGTGCGCGCGTGTGTGTGTGCGTGTAAGTATCTTATGGAGGAGTCTAACCCATCCTCAATCCACAGAAGCCATGTATAGATTTGTACCAGTAGATATTCAAAGTTATTTTCTTTCTTATTTTTAAACTTGTTTTTAGTCTTGTTTGTATGCTTCTTTTTTTTAAAGCTCCATTTTAATGTATCTTTGAAACAAAAAAGGCAATAAAATGCAGTTTTAGAGACGAATCACGTTTCTTTGTGCTTGATGAAAAACGTGAAGGTTTAGAGGGCACGCATCGTTCTGTGTCTGGATTTTGAGTTCCGTGACGATGAGATAACACCTTGATTTATTCCAGGCATGAGATCAGTGACTGTGACAGATTAGATAGTCAGAAAATAAAACAGGGGTAGGGGCCGGGGGAGGTCTTTATCTGTTTGTTATCTAATGTCACATACGGTGCAGGAAGATTGTGGGATTCTTAATGAGCGTAAGGAACACAAAGCAGGACCTTGCCCTCAGGTGGTCAAGTTCACAGATGTAAAATCAAAAACTAAAAAAGTAAAGAAACAGCCCGTAAGTGTAAACAGAAATAATCACTGTTAAAAAAACAATTTACTTAAATTCAGTTGATTATTTATTACCTATTACCTGATTTGTTCAACTGACTACATTTCATATCACGGTGAAATGCATCGTGTCGAGCTCGACTTCACTGAAAGTGGAAAAAAAACAACATTCGGATGAGGGTTGAGTCTAGCACCCTTTATTTTGTAGTTATTAAATGAAAAGTTCATTGAATCCTGCTCTCTGTTGAACAGAAGATAAAATCTGACTTTCCCTAATCACGCTGTCTTTTCTGCCACATCTTGCCCTGCCAGGCCAAAGCGCTTTTTTTTTTTTAGTGGCTAAGCAGCCACAGTATTTCACTTGATTGCCATCAATCAATCAAAGATTGTCACAAGGCCTTATGACAAACTGAAGTGGCGATGATTTATCAGGATTACCATCCTTTTTCTTAACAAAGATAGTATTTAAGCCTTAGAAGAAGCATTATTTTGAACTGGAAGAGTCGACTGTGGTCAGAAAATAAACTATAAACCGACCTCCACGGTTCCAGCTGCAGCTGGTGACCATGTGTTCTGGGAGCAACTGATGTTATATGTATCTTTTTCTATGAAGAGTGAATAAAATGGTTGGTGATTTTCACTTTAGTATTTTATAGGAAAAGTTTATGGCTTTGGAAAATGTATATTCAAATTTCAAAGTGGTTTTTCGCAGTTTTTTCTTTTTTTTTTTCCTTTTCCAAAAAGCTTCCTTGGAAATGGAAATACCTTCTGTGAATATGTTTCAGGCCTTGGGAGAATTTAAATCACATTATATTATAAAAGACTTCCTGTCCAGATCCATCTGCACTTAGCCCTGAACAGGGGGTTGTTTGATGCTGAAAAACAGTTGGATGTGTGGATGAAAATCTAGTTTGAGAAATGATGTATTTAAAAGCAGTCACTTTTGCTGACAAGGTGTCCAATTACTATTCTGACAGCTCTTTTACCAACGAGGTACCATTTGTTTTTGAATTTGTTTTGTTCTTAAAAATAGCATAACCTCATTTGTATTGATAAATCCAAATCATTCTAATATGAATCTATCATAAGTGATTGATGATGGACCTGTGTTTTCTTTAGAAAATCTCTGTAAACACTTGAGATCTCTATATTTCAAACTTTTGATTGTTCCCTATTAGCAAGACCCAATTTTTTCACAAAGCAAAAAAATATTATGTATTTCAATGAAATATCACGCAGGAAATCACTTAGCAAACTGAACCCCTTTTAGAATATAATGATGTAGACTTTTTATCCATGAACTTTTTATCTCTAGAAAATATTGTTGAATACAATCAAAACACATAAATTGGCAAGAAATGAAAGAAAGAAAGAAAGAAACGCCTTTCTTAAAATATTAACATCAGCAAGAAAAAAAATGTAAAATAAGTTTAAAAAAAAAAAATCCTGAAAATCTGTTTTAAAAAATTGTAAATATTCCTCAAAAATATGACTAAAGAAAAAATTATTGACTAATTATTTTCACATACTTCTGTTGTGGTACTTTTAGTATCGCAAACCTCTATGGACAGCAATGTTGATACGCCTCTTGAACTGACAAAATATCACTTTATAAGCAGACTGCTGTTTCTCAAATAAGAACATTTCCTAGTATGTATGTAGAAAGGAGCCTTGCCCCACCAGCACGTCTGACACGGTCGAACTCGTGACACAACACAGGTCAGTGTGAAAAGAGTTTTCATGAATCCCCTTCAGTGCTGTTTCTTAGAAGAGAGAAGTTTAGGTATACTTGAGATTAATGCTAAAAAAAGGAAAATTATTGAAAAAGCTACTTTTAGCCTCAATTCTTGTATTTTACCTCCCCCCCGGCTCTATTTTTTTTCAATCACAGATGGTTTTCCTCAGGTAAAGATAAAGATATGAACATGCAACTTAAGTTGTTTGTGATCCGTAAAACAGCCAAATACACCCCAGAGCAATATTATCTAAGGTTACACTCATAAATTGCTCTCTGTCATAGCATTCCCAGTTTATTGGCTGCAATGAGCCGCAGGAAAAATAAACAAATAGAGCTGATAGAGCATGTTTGTTGTGTCAAATTAAAAATAAAGACCTGTGCCAACATGTAACAGTGTCCTTAAACTTTGATCCCCCCTGGTGTGAAAGTCCCACTTCCCAGTTTCAATCACAGACAGATAAAGGCGCGAACCAGCACATCAAGGTCTCTCCAATCACACGAGGACAATCAGATTAGACAAGTGGCCACATCGGTCTCTTATCTTTCTGTCTTGCCATAAATGTCAGATGACTCAAGCTCATTAGGAGATAATGCTATGATGTTGTCTATTAAATACAGACGTGTTACTTTTGACCTGAAGGAGACCATCTGTGCTTGGACATTATTAGTCACGCCCAGTTAAAATAAAAGAAGATTGACTTTTTTATTTGCATATTTCGGTTTTCTACTTCGAGCCTTTGCATCATTCAGCAGGAATGATGATGGCTAGTTAAATGCGAGCTGTTTGCTCGGTTGAAGTGGTGGTTTTAAAATGTGCTATATTGTGTGTTAAACTTATTAGCATCAGCACAACATGCACTTACCAATTATCTCTGAGTCTGCAGGGTTTTTCTGAACTACTGATCTCAGACCAGCCCTTCATAGAATTTTAAAAATCCAATTGGACGATAGGGAGACAACAAATAAGGCTCAAATGTACCGCATTGCATGACATCACTTTAGAGATGATCTTGGCATTTTTTCTTGAATATACAATTCTATATATAACATTATTGTACAATAATGTTAGGGCTAATTCTGCACATTTCTGCACAGGGAAAGTCAATCCTGCATGTGAAAAAAACAGTTTCGGGATGGAAATGTGTGCTTGAGCCGAGTGAAACGGGATAAAAAAGGGCTATTTTGATCGTTTTGTGGCCCCATTCCCATTTCTTGAAAAATCATATGTAAGACGTACAACGATAGTAAACCAAGTCAGTTTGCAGAATTCCCCTCCTAATCTTCTCATATTTACACCATCATGTTCTTCTAACTTCATGTTTGTATCTTGTCTGTTTTAAGGTAATGATTCACTCATTTTTTGTTTTTTATTTAATTTTAGCAAAATATTTTTCAAAGTCGATTTCCATGATCACCACATTCATCCTGATATTTTTGGGAAATGCAATTATTTAATGAAGATTTTGACAATTATTTTGGTCTTTTTTGAGATGGCCATGTGAATTTGTTCCATGCTTTCCTCCATGGTTTTGTTTCATAATCAAGTGAATGATCTGTAGAAAATGTGACTAGCAAAAAGAACAAATGGAAATTTGAACAATTATGAACTGTCAAAAGAAAACAAAAAAGTTTATATAGGCTTTTTGCTCAACAGTGATCCACATCTGCTCATACTATTTCCCCAACTAACAATCTGCCATGAATATTTCTGTCTGTATCAAGACTAAGCCCCCCAATAGCAGGCTATTGTGCCATGTCATGCATGACAGCCATCAGCTGGCTGCCATCTGCAGTCCAGTCTGAATAAAAAAATGAGTCCAGAAGAGAGAATCAAACCTTAAATGAAGCATGACGAATAAGGATCAAGAGCTCAAATGCAATAAAAGTTCATGATAGATTTTGTTTTCCTTTTCAAATTACAGATGGCACACAGTGAATGATATTACTGTTGAATGTGCCAAATGTCTGACCCAATCGAGGATTATCTTAATAAAAGGAGGCTTGAAGCTGACTCATAACACAGAGATGCACTTTGTAACCTCATTTACAAGAAGTGGCAGACTCTTTAGGAAAATTAATGTTTTGACGACCATAATAAATGATGAAAACTCTCTCCTATAAATCTAAAGCTGAATAAAGATGGCAAAATTAACCTTGCTAGTCCTCTAAATCTAGGTAGCACAGCATTGATGTTACTTTTGTGCATTATGTTCTGTTCATTACGCTTAGTTCCCCATTTAAACTCTTGGCTCTCTTCTATAGAACATAAAAATGTGTTTTAATGAAATTTGACAAGATGTTTTGCTTTTACAATCAAGTTGAATTAATGTGTTGCCTGACATAAAACACACAAAATGATCTATCTTATCTACACCTGAAATACAGCATGATCACTTGGTCCTTGTGTTTCCTTATTGTGAGATTCAGCTCGTTCCCCCCCGAGACTATAATGAGTATAATTAGATCAGAGAAAAGAGCAATGATCAGGGAAAACCCAGTGGAGCAAAAACTTGTTTGTCTGTTATTTGTGCTGCTCTCTTCTCTAACTGTGAGGTTAATTGTGAAGCCAGCATGACAATAAGCACAAACCCCCAGGTTAGATATTCGGGGTTATGAAGGGGAGCACACAGTGATTGGACACCAAACTTCACGACTGACGAGAGACTTGCCTGCGGTCTCTGCATCCCTCAAAGCAAACGTTCAAAGAGAGCAAGGAATCTTGCCGTGTTAAGAGTGATCCCACAGCCCTTGACAGAGCCTTGGAGGCGTATCGTAGAGAAGGGACACCCATGTCTGAGCAAGAGTCAAAGTGAGCACTCCTTCCAAACCACTGGAAGGGTGTAAAATCTGGGATAGTGCCTGGCCTTCAGATACAAGACAACGCTCATGAGCAGCCATTTCATTTTTGCTGAACCATAAGTGCCCTCCCGTGTGACGGTACATTGTGATCAGTAGGTGACCCGCACTGGGTAAGGGGCGGGGGCTTTGCCAAGAGAACACCAGAGTTGTCTTTAAGGGCCTGTTTCTCATTCGAAGAGCAGGCTGTTGCGAAAGAAGAGGCAAACGAAGCATGTTGAGATGGAACGAGGTCGAGGAGGCATGTAGTGCATGTATTCTGGAAGAGGAGGGCTAAAATGGTTTGAAATCTCATGGGGCAAGTTCAGTGCAAGGTTAGCCAAATACTGAATAAATCAAAGAAGGCTTGGAAAGTCTTTTCCCTGCTGAAGGCATTCAGCTCCACGGTGACTGACCGGGCGCAGGTGGAAGCAGAGGATTTTAAATTCGGTCACATGGGGAGAGAATGGACTGCAGTGCTGTCTCAGCTGTGACCACACTCCCAGGTGTCTGTGCTAACATTTCAAACCGCACTCCCTTTAAGCATGTGACCGTAGGTCAGCGAGCATTCATCTCCTCTCCCGATGTTGTTAATTTGAAGAGCCTAAACACTGAGCGATATTATCCCTTTCTACTCCTTTGTTATTTGAAAGCACCCTATTTTCCCTCTTTCGTACTTCAAAAGAGATCTGAATGCTTGTTTTGTCCTATATGGTGCCCAAGCATTTGTATTCCAGGCTGAGGGGTTTGGAAAGTCGGCCTCCAATGATCCATTAAATATATTATAGGCGACGGATCTGGAGTCCATTAGGCTTGTTGTGCAGTGATGCTGAACGCATGTAAAAACCCAGCCAGTGTCGGTCTCTCTCGTTATTCACATCACATACACTTGCACATTTTTTGACTCTCTGCTTCCAAGCAGTTCAAAGTGACTTATCATGTCTCTGCGGCGTATGATGAATGTGTTGACAAAAAAGGTATCATATCCACTTTCCTATCAAATCCATTTCACATTTTCTGAATAATCAGTAGATGTTTGTTGACGTTCTGTAAGTTATGATAATTTCTGTCAAATTTATTGAAACGTAATACAGGTCTCTGTCACATTCGCTATCAGGCTCCTACACATATTCCATGTTTGCAAGGAGAGGCTCAATAAAAAGTAGTAATGGCTATGTGAACAGCAGCGTGTTACCCGTAATAAACGCTATAAGACCATGTGCTTTATGCACTGGGAGGCACCGCCCAAAGTAAATAGCTGAGTGAGCTTGAAGCAAGGGGCAGCAGAGAGGTGGGGGAGTTCACAAAGGTGTTATTTGTTACAACACCTTATCCACTTTCTCTGAATAACACTGTTAGCCCAGTCGCCAGTTTGTTGCTGGGTTCATCCATCACAGGGCTGGTAGTATGATAAAAGGACTGGCCCTAACCCACAGCAAGGGGCCAGCCGTGACGCCTCAGTTGACCTGTCAAATACTAAGAGTTATTATACACTGTGGTGTTAAAGGTCAAGGGGAGCAACAAGCTCAGAGGGTATCAGTCAAAACATTCACTCGCACACACTCAACGTACAGAGAGAGAGGGAGAGAGAGGGAGAGAGAGTGAGAGAGAGAGAGAGAGAGAGAGAGAGAGAGAGAACTTAATTGCTGTTTTTAGTACTTCGATGAATGCCACAAATAAACTATTTACTCCGAAGACATGCTAAGAATAAAAAAAACAAACAATCTGCTGCTGTTCATACAAGGATTGAGACCAAAGTACTTCACAGGTTTTCGAGCAAATTAGTCAATCAGATTTTTGAATCCGGATGGCACTTTCATTACTGATAAATATCTAGTACAAAAGCTTCAGGTTGACAGGTGTACGGCTCAGTGACAGAAGGTCAGACACTCCATAGTCGGGGTGTAATTCTTTGCAAATTCTATTCATCACTGCCTGTCTGCTGTATCTATGAGGGTAGAGGTTCAGGAGATATCTATGTGGAGATCTTTTAGAGGGAAAATGTTTTGGAGCTGCTCATAATATTTTGTCTCTGCTACTGCCTCTTCTTCTTAAGATTTGTTTCTGGACTATCATATCATTGGCAAAGATTTGGAGCAACAAAAGCAAAATCAGGGCTGCAACACCCAATTTAGCTGACAGGACTATGACTGGGAAAAAAAAAAGATTAAAAAAAAGACTGTCTTTTTTGACACAATTTGTTTAGATTATGGAATTCTTATGCTGTGGCAGTTTCACTGCTAATTTGGATATGAAAATGCCACATTGACACAGTTAAGCTCCCTATTATAGGTCACAGAAAGAAAGCAACCCTGGCTCTCATCCCTCTGGGCTCCCATATGACATAAACTCCCTCAGGGTCATGCACCTACACTGTGAAGCTCCCCCAAAAAGTTCTGTTTCACATGTGGTTTCCAGTGTTCTGCTTTTGAACACTGACAGTTAACAGGGAGAAAGTGGGAGGTAAGCACTGAGGGACAAACAAAGCAACGTAAAGCCTGCCTTTCAGTGCGAGCAGAGGGAAAGCACTCAAAGGGAAAGGGTGTGGGAGGGTGAAACAGAGTTCAAATTGCACGGATGGGGCTCAGGATATTTAGAAAGCCCACCAGGCAACACATCAGGAGAGCTCTCTTGAAAAAATGTTGTTCCCAGATGGACCATCTCAGCAAGATTTATTTATTACAGAGCAGCTTCCTCACAGATTACGCAACAGTGTCACAGCACAAGTGAACTCTGTGGCTCAGAGTTGGTTGCCAGCCGCCTGCATTGATCAAGGTGAATCCGATGTGGGTTAGATGGAGGGCAACGTCCCTCTCATCTGAAGTCCAACTGTTCATTTTCCATTTTTGCCATTTTCTTGTGCACACTATGACAAGGAGTAATGTAAACAACTGAGTTTTCATAGCTCTGCCACTAAAGTCATTGATAAGACCGACAAATATAAAACCAAAGGACAAATAATGGAAATGATCTCTCAATATTTGAGTCCTGTTATATATACTGTACGTAAGGTTTGAATTTTTGACTATGTAATAAAGGTAGCCCATTGAACACAAAAAACGAAAAAAAAACTGCTACATTATCACAAAGTGTAAAATGAGATTATTATTTACTTTTGTATAGTCTTTGCAGTGCAAATCCTGGATTTCTCTCCAGCGACAGGAACACGGTGACTCATGCCATAGTCCATTGCATCTACAGTTACTTTGTGGGACTAAACATAGAAACATAGGAGCATCTATAGAATGGGACATTGGTTCATTTTTTACAAACAGTGTGTAATTTGGACAAGAATGGCAATGCTGATATTGACATTTTTTGGAATTTGTGAAGGAGACATCAGATAAAATAGCATTATCCTGGAATTGATCCTTATAATCTCTCTCTTTCATGATTTGCAGTTGTGCCCAATGCTCCTCAGACCAGCCCCAGTTGAGAGTTGCTGTCTGATGACAGCACTTGATTCTTTGTGAATGTCGGGAATGCTCGTTAATGACGATATCTGAATACATTTGAAAAGAATGTTCTAAATTTTCTGTCCCGACAGAACAAACATTATTTTCTTGAATAACTATTTTCTTAAATGAACTGAAAATGGTAGCAAAAATGGCATGAGCTGACCCTGACTTATCCTTACTCAGACAGTGAAATTGAGGGTGATGTATTCATTACTGTGGTATAGATGTCTTACTTCTCGCTGAAGGAGCCAGAGGGGAGTGTCCAGTATTTATCCTCTGTGGGTTCATTACCAAGGTCATTAATTAAACTTGATCCATTAGTGCTCCCCCCACTGAAGTTGCTGTTGGAATTGTTGAACTTTCCTGGGGTTACACGTAAACAACAGTTGATGTTTTTCAAGTCATGCGTGACCAAATATGGATGTCGGTGGGTGATAAGTGATGTTCTTAGCGATGCTGACCTCTTTTTAAACTCTTCCAAGACTTTGTTGACCTCAGAGGAGGGTCCACAACTCTTGAGATGTCGGGTAATTTCTGAGGTCCTCACCAGGCAAACCCCCTCCTGGTTGTGGCAACATTTTTGTTTTGTTTTGTTTGTGCTCTACCTACTATTAAGTCTGGGCATCACTTCGCTGAGTGAGGAAAGTTCCCTCACTTGCTCGGATGTGTGGTCTCTTGAAACAGCCAGTTTCTGTTTTGGGACCTGGGTTTGTAAAATTGAAGGATGGATGATATGCAGTGGCAACGAAACTCCAGTCCCACCAATTTTCATCTCAATGTGCCTGCAAGGCCCACTAACACGCAAGCTACCGGGATGGGGAAAGGATCCTGATTCCATTGCTGTCATGAGGTCAGCAGGAGGTCAATGCTGTGGTATAAACTTTGGAACTTAATAAAAAAAAATAGGTAATGTTATAACCATGCAATTTTCCTCTTCTGTAAGCTTCCTGTCTGAGAGGGCCTCGATCATGTCTCTTTTGCCACCAAATTCTTTCTCTTTGTTAAATTGCTGACGTTAGAATTTCTGTGTTTGTGTTTCCTCTCTTTTGGCATGTTGAAATAAAACAGTCTTTTCCACTAATTTAGTGACCAACACTGCACTGGGCACATGTGCTTTCAGTTTCTGGAGTAAACAATTACTCTCCTTATTCAAAGACTCACTGTTTAATCGTATCTGTCATACACTCTCCAGTAGCAGTGTGCCCTTTCTAAGTTGATTTCAAGAGAACAGCCAGTTGCCTGGCCTCAGACACCTCTAGCATCTCTAACTAATGAACAAAGTGGTACCAACAACCTGGATAACAACCTGACAGGAGTAGAATACAAGTGGCCGTAGGTCTAACTGACCCCTTCAGTTAGTTCGGCCTGAGGACATGCCTTGAATAAAAAACAGAATATCTTCTTGCATCTACAAACAGGTTGGTTTGCCCTCTATTCAAATCTCTGGGAAAACCATGCCTTCAATGATTGAGGCTTGTTTCACACATCACTTTTTCAGAAATCTTTTAGCACAGAAGTTGTGGATCTATCACAGTGGGCTATGCCAAACAAACAAAGGCCTCCCTAACCCAGTGTCTGCAAGCAAGTCACATGACCGGAGTTTGTGGCCTCAGTGAACTACACCTGAACCTAGCTAAATGGAAACAGACCAAACACATAGTGTGCGTCAGGATGAAAACATCTCTCAGGAGAGCTGTTAGTCGGAGTTTTGAGGAGAGGATGTGGCTAAGCAAGCAGTGCAGGAGGGCTTTAAAGCACTTTTTAGGGGATTTGAGTCAGTGTGGGTCATGGGTCTCCTGCATTTGGCTGAATAAATATCACACACATGAAAACCTCACATCACAGCAGTGCTATTTTCACCTAATTCCTCAATTTATTTAAGTGAGATCTTTGGCTACAGACATAGGAGTTCTTCACTATTTGGTTTTGGTTCACTTTGGACCCTCGCACGCAGCGCAGGCTAGGCTTTAGTCTCGGTGTCTACAAAGATCAAAAATCCAATAATTTGATCATGATTGTTTCTGCTGCCTAAGATGGAACAGAAAGGATAATTTAACACAAATTCACATTGACAAAAGATGTTCTGTTTGTCAAAACCTGGTGAGGAAGTTCTCAGCTAGCACGGGGCAAAGAGGGTGTGGATGGTAAAAACAGAGCAGTCTTCTTGCACCCTTGATACTAATCTTAAAGTTGGGTGTGGGTCTATCTTGCAGTTGTCTTTTGTCCAACTGCTATGAATACTTTGTCAGACATTGTTAAAGCAAGGGACATAAGGGGATGGAGGAGGGAGAGGAAAAGCATTTTGTATTTGTGTACTTCACACAGAAGCCAAAGAAGACTAATTGCCTGCTCAACACCTCGGAGGTGAAAGGTTGGATGGGAATGTGGGGGGTAGTCACACAACCTGCTGTAATTAGCCTGCAAAAGGACAAATGAGTCTCCCCATAGTTCAGTCTGATCATGTCAAATCTGGACCACTGAAGACCTTACAAGATATTATCGTGTTCTGTTGGAAATCCTGATTACTCGATAGGCTGCTCTTGAGATGAGGACGGAAACACTTAAGGGGAAGGAGTGATTCACAGGGCTTCTTTTATTGTATCTTGTGTCTCAGTGCACTCGTATAAGTAGTTTTTCAACTTGAAAAGACAGTCATCTATTCCTTTGTCCAGGCCGCTGTGAGTGGCAAATCAGTTTAAATGAGAATACTGCACTCAACTCATTCCATGTAGTATCTTGTCCGGGGCATCTGGGGATAATTTGGTTGAAAGATGGAATTATAAATAGAGTAATGTGCGCCACAACTGCTCTCATGAGACATGACTCCGTTTGGCACATTGTGAAGCATTTCATCAGAATGATAAAAACACTGTTCAATTGTCACAGTTCTGATAGTGAGAAATGCAGTCATGCACAAGTTTTAAATACCACTGTGTGGCAAATGCAGTCTACCGTGAATGACTCCAGTGCGATTAATGTGGGTTTCATGTAACTGAACAGTCACAAATACCCGCCCACATTTCTGCCACTGCTCTGCTGCCGGGCTTGGATGAGCCAGACTGGACTCAGATTGAACCGAGTTGAGGAATTCCAACATCTGGCTTGTATCTACAGCTTACGGTCATTTGGATGCAGTTGATGATTTCCAGTAGATCCACAAAGACCGAATTGTTCTGGGTTTGGGCCTTGTCTGCCTTGGACTTGGAGGGCGCGGTGCTCTGGCGCCTAACTGCCACAGCTGCGCCTGTCTATCAAATCCTCACAATACAATACTGAGCTATCCCCAGCATGAGTATTGGGGAAAAAGTTTGAGGTAGTCACCACATGACTTGCAGGCTTGGAAGAAATGTGAGAACATATACGGGGTTTAATTGTATAAAAAGCGGCCTTGATGGGAAATTCCACTTTTTGCAGCTTCGTATCACATTTGTTGAAGCACATTAAACCTTTTCCCTGAACTTTCTGCAGATACCAAAAGATGACAAACACTTGTCTCAGTCAGCTAAACCATGCTCTGGTTCCTCCCCTCCCCCTACCAAGGTCCCACACTACACTGCAAGTTTGACAATCGGGTTCAACACCAGGTCAAGCTCTGGGTTTGACAATGGGCCAACCAGTCTTCAATGGGAATAAAGCAGACAGCTTTCCCACAAAGAGCTCAGTCACACAGAGGGGATTCTGGCTTAGTGGCCTCTCCTATTTAAACCACATTGACTGGAATTAAAGAAAATCTTTCTCACTGCTTTGCAACATTACTGCTTCTGCTGATGGTGTTGTTGCTGGTTATGGATACTATCAGTTACCATCTCATTGGTTCTCAAAATCGTTGCATTCCCAATAGGGGAACTTTCTCACTTTCTAACCTGCATATTTATATTTCAAATGTCTCCTCGAGATAAACCAAGCTTGCACTGATGTGAAAACAATACATCACCCTGCGTGTAGAGACGGTATGAGAGTGTTTGCTCATCTGTTAGAATTCCTATTTAGTCCTATTTAGTTTCATTATATTTTGAACATGCCATACAGTTCTCAAATACATCTGGGTTTGTTGTTGCTTTTGATCTTGTCTTTTTATAAAGTTGTTTGTAATTGTACGCATGAGTTTTCCTGTGTTGATATGCTGTATATTCTGGTGCACGGCTGGCGAGCTCTGACTGAGGGACATGGATCTTGCACACTGAGTGTGTGAACTCTGGCTGAACCCCTGGGTGTACTGTTTCAGGCACGCTCTGACAACCTCGCCCCAATGACCCGGCTCGCGACTGCACAGTTCATGGGGAGGTCCTATACTCACGCACAGCTACCCCCCTTCCACTCCCATCTCTCCCTCCTCTGCCCCCTGTGCACCCTCCTCCACCTCTTTACTCAACCCTCCCTCTCTTCTTCTCTCAACCTCTGCCTTCACGCTACTTTTTTTCACTCCACAGCCCGTCCTGATGTCACTTCTGTATTTCCATCAGATTATTGTCAACAGGGCATAATCTGTCTCCTTGCATCTTCAAGGGACCAGTCTGTCCCAGCAACCACGGAGGATACGGAAGTAGGGAAAAACTTACAAATAGGTTTCCTCGAAAAACAATCGAGATAGTGTTTTCCACATTTCAGCATTTCTGCAGGGGGTTACCCATAGTTTTCCAGTCGTTACTGAATCTGTGTCAAACAAGACGAGTATGTTCAACAAACTACGTCATCCAACCGAATTCTTTATCTGTTACAGGAACACATTGTTGGCAGTCTATAAAAAGGGTGAAAAGAAAGCCATAATAATTACAAAACAAACATTTAAAATCCTTGTATGGACGCAGAAAAAACATTTGAGGGAAGATAGTGGGACACTTAAGTGCAATTGCTGGTCAATAGTTCAGGAGTTCATGCTGGGTCTTAGTGTAAGAAGAAATAACACAGAGTAATACTTGGCAGCAAGGCAAAACATCAGGCTTTTTGTTGTTGTTGTTGGACAGGTTTTATAATTCCATCAATGTTTTCTATTTGATAGTGCAGCATGTAAATGATAAGCTACTCAGCTGAGGAGGCAACAACACATTAAATCCTGAGGTGATAATTTGTTCACATTATACTGTGAAGAAAATCATATAACTTATAACTAGTTGTAAACTGGACAGCAATGCTCTCCTTAAACTCCTCGGCCCTCTCTATCTGCTTTTGCGACTTCTACACCAGTCAGTATTTGTTGTTTATAAGAGTCTCAGTAAAAGACTCAGCACCTGTTCTATTCTGTTCTATTCTATGTTCAATGTAACCTCTTTGTGTGAGGGCTCACATCAGATTTACTCAAATATTTTTTTCACCTGCTGACAACGGCCAGGCAGAACGTAGCAAGATTCAGAATGAAGAAAGCTGGTATGAAAAGTGCCTGCAGGAATCACTGTCACAGCGACAGAACAGTGTATTTGTTAAGCAGCATTCTCGATCCAAAGAATGGAATGGTTGCTTGCTTGCTTGCAACCCCCCCCCCTTTACACAAAGCAGCTCTAGGATAAATACAACACTCCCTTTTGCTAAAATTAGCAATGATTGTTGATTTCCATCAGTCATAGTGTTGACTATTGGAATTTATCAACAGGGTTGCAAACTATACTTGCATGTTTCGATCTCATTTGATATCATTCTTTTCATTCAATACGAGTGATTTGTTTTAGTTGCATCACTTTTTCATTAAGTGTTGGCTTGCTACTTTGTCCTCAGCTAAGCTAAGTAGAGTCAGTAGTGCCTAAATACATTGCTCTGCTGACAGCTGTTGATAAGGCTCATGTATTTGAATGAAGTGAAAATTATTTCAGATAATGGCTGCAATGAACACAATATCCTGCAACGCATCTACTAGACTACTCAGTTGGTGTTTTCTTTTGTTTTGTATTCTTTCCCTCCAAGTTTGTTGATTAGAGTTAAGAAGTAGGGTATTACTGTGCAAATCCAGCCTGACTCAGGATTTTGGATCCTGTCCTTATCCGTACTGGATTGTCTTTTGTTTGGTCAATGAGTCACAGACCGCGGTGTGTATTCAGTTTTGTGTTTGACAGTAATTTCTGACTGATTCCATGCTTATTGCTTGAAGTGCCATTTGTAGGGTCAGATAAGAGAAAATCTGAAAATGTACTTAAGATTGAATGAAATATAAAATAAATAAAGAAAGACGCTGAAAATCTACTCACGGTGAATATAAGCTCATACCCCCGCCCCCAACCCCTCTGCATCTGACATGATAAGTAATAATAAAAAAGAAATACATTTTTCGGTCTCAATAAATTGTGTGCCTTATAACATGCCATAGGTCTCCAAACCTCTCATTTAATTGCTGATCACCCCACCAGTCATCTCATTTACTCCCTGCCAACCTTTCGCTAACCCCTGGTACAGGCTTACTCTTGACATTATGGGAGGGACCACTTATCCACTCAAAGGACTCCTGCTGTGTTGCCTGTGCAAACTGCCTGATTAGTTGGCCACCCCTGACTTTCTGTTTGGTCTGTGAGTGTTGAATGATAGATTGTCTCATTTGTCTTTTTCTGAACCCCCCCCCACCCTTTCTTTTTTTTTTACGCTCACGCTCCATCTGCACAGTCAGTGTCCACCTGGTATCTGTAAGTTCACTTGCGGACAAACATCTCTGAAGTAAAGAGGGTTCTGAATCAGCATTACCTTTTACTTTGATGGCAGATGTATGGGTCGAGAGAAATGGGCTGCTTTAATTTCCTCCGTGCTTAGATTTCACTTTCACCGAATATATTCCCCTGGTGACCCGAACGGTCTCGTTTTCACATTGCAAGTGCTGTTTCTGTCCAGTGAGAATAGTAACATGAGCCTTTACAAAGACACACAGGGACGAGAGCTTTAAAAACAAACTTTCATCTGGCTGTCAGGAAAATATTTATTGGAGTAGGTGGCTATCCTCACCCTCCCACCCCAGTATGACCTCCGTTTACCTAGGGCATGCCTCCGTTCTCCACACACCCAACAGAACTCCTGCTGGAAATGGGTTTGTGTTACAGGGCCCCTGGGGGGCTCGCAGCAGGGTATGGAGGCCGTCAAGAGCAGGCCCCTCCAGCCATGGACAGGTCCTCCACTCTCACAGAGTCAGTGAGGGAAAGACCTGAACTTGGAATGACCCCACCATGCAAAGTCCCCGATGGGTTCATCCACAGGCCACAGCTCCGGTTCCCCTCACCCCTAAATTTTCCTACTCTTCTCTTTTTTTGGACCTGTTTTTCCAACTAGACCAATACATTTTCCAGAGCACAATAACCCCCACTTCACCCCTTCCTGCTTCCCGTCGTCTTCTCCTACGACACCCCTACCACCCCCAGCCCCCTCCCTCACCTAGTTAACTCTTCTTACTCCAATCATGAAAAGGAAAGGGCTTTCAAGTTTATAGCCCCTTCAGATGCTTCCTCCTGTTTACACCTGCCACAGTTATGTGTTTAGAGTGAGGAGTTTATTGAGCCCTTACCAAGTGACAGGGTGAAAGAAATGCTCGTTTGGGATGGAAGTAAACTTATACAGGAAAGCATGACTATTTTGCTATTTGTACTTTTATTAGAGTTTACCGAGAAGGGAGTCTTGTACTTCACTCCCGCTGTTGATATATTGGACATTTAGTATCGATTTACAGTAGAGTAATACACACGAGCTATTAAGTTATACTTTATGATTGACAACATCTGTCATAAAAATGACAGTTAAATTCTTATGAATCATGGCAAGGGTTAACAATGCCTACTTGCATTTGATGCTCAAACCTTCCGCTTTGTTTGATTGTCTCTTTTTGATGGTTGAAGACAGTGAAAGCAACATCTGGCACATCATCTCATAGCTTCTCTTATGGATAACATTTCAATTAACAGTTGGCTGTCTTTACATATCTAGCATATAAGGAGGATTCATTTAGAGTCACGTGTCTTCAAAATATCTTTGAATCCTCATCTTTGTCTCTGGCAACTCCCAGAGGAAGTCTCCGACTCTTGAGCTGGCATATTTTTCAGCAGCATTCACCAACCATATAATAGTTACTAAATCTGTCATTGCCTTTGAAAACAATTTTCTACTTCTGCCACAGGAAGTGTCTTTTATGAGAGAGAAGTAAGGGAGTAAGAAAAATCAAAACACATTGCAAAACATTTTTTGCAGAGCAAAAAATATGTGCCGAAAAATATCAGGGAAAGCTGAGGATTAGTGGTTGTCCTTTGTGAAACTGCCATTAGTGACCCCTTTCAAGTCGTGTGGCGTTGGAAGAATTGAAGTCATTCACTTCTGGTGCTTAACTCAGAACTGCTGCACAAGCAAAGAAAGTTGTGGACTTTTTCATTCAGCTCGGGCTTTTTGGGTCAGGCTGGAACAGCGGACAGAAAACTAAGCATCAGCACGGGTATCATAAAGACTTTAGAGAGAAATGCGGCTCAAGTGGCAAGCCTTTCCCACCTAAAAGTACTTTGCAAAGTGCATCACGCAAAATATACAAATCTTTTCCTCTCACTTACCTTCTGCATGCAGGTCTCAGGTATTTATAACACATATCAATTAGATCTGGAAGCATTTTAATATGCAAGGATAATTTATTTGGGAGGTTCGAAAATAGAAATTTGTTTCTCCGCTCCGTTGAGTGTTTTAAGAATAACTTGAATTGAAATCGAGCAAATGTTTAACAGCCAGGTTCAGATGATCCATCACACGAATGAGCATTTTGCACAGGCTGCGGGAGGGGCCCAGCATGGCAAGAATGATACCTTTGCACCCCCATGTGGTGGGATGTCATTGTCGCACATTCATTTCAATCTTTCAGCGACGACAAGGAGACCACAGTATCCAACTATAGAGTTGTCTGATAAAAAAATAAATCGGGTTTGTCATTTCCGAAGCTGCCAAGAAATACATACATACATAAGTTATTTGCATCTCTGAAGCAATGGGTGGAATTATAGAGCAAATACCAGAAGCAGATCCATTTTTTGTCAGCCTCTGTCAACCACATTGACTAAAAAAAAAGACTTTTAAGGAAGAAAGCCACAGAACTTAAAGACTGAGGTCTGCTGACATTGAAGTGTAAAATACTTTACTGCAGTCTTCACAGGGGCAGGGATTTTATGCAGTCCATTTTACGGCCGTTTATATCAGAATTAATTATGTTCTGCTGTTGTTCGCACCAGTGAACAGGAAAATGTATCCGTAAAGGCTGTCTTAAAAAAAAACCTTTGTCTGTCGCTGACTGTTTTCAGCTATCTCTTTTTTTACCCAAAGACCTTGGTTTTATCCCTCTTGGTTGATATTATTTGGGAGGCGTTTTTGTTTTTTCCCCCTCCAAAATAATACATTTTTGCAGAGCGGCTCATATCAGGATTTAACCCAATGTGGTATTTTGAATAAATTGCTATTTCATTTACCATGCTTGGTGAAGTGGACAATAACCATTTTTAGTAACCATTTGAATGGTGTAGTTTGTGTTACACACAAAAAAATGCAATAGGTTGTATTTACATTATATATAAAAGCATCAAAGAAAAAAGGTCATATCTTTGTTTTGGTGTGTTAATGCAAACAAACAGGAGTGAAATGTAATTTGCAATCAACAAGCAACCATTTGAAACCTGTGAAACCCAAGGATGTCCTTACTTGAGGAAGGGTAGATCACATCTAAAGTGAGTTTATGGAAAGGGATAATACTTTAATCTCAGCTAGATCTCAACATGGATAATGGGCACATAGAAGAAAGAATAGGATTATGGTCTTTCCTGACAGCTGACTCTATGACTTTGTTGATCTTCCAAAAGGCGAAATTGACAAGAGAAAAACCTTGCTTAGACCAGAGAGTATGTGCAGGAATATGGGAATGATGATTTATTTTGATATGTTTTAAGGCAAAGTATGTTGACCTTTAACATTCATCAACATTTTACATATCATTTTGTCCAATGAGACTTGACTTATGATATTTGACTTAAATTAAATAGCCTTAGCATCTCCCTTAATAGGGATTTCCACAAGAACCTAGAGATTTAAGTGCGTTTCCAGTTTCCCTCAGGGTAGAGTTTCCATGCGTGCATATGGGAACTTTAGCAGGCAGACACGGTCCAAAAAGTAGTTATCAGAAATCCAATTTTGATGATGTGCATGGATATGAATTTCTATTTGTGTTGTAAAAACAGTCACATAGACTTTTTGTATGTAAAACTCGGAAAAAAACAAACATATGGAATTAAATGATTTTAATACATATAGTATTTTTTCATTTTATATGTATTACTATTTTGGTTAGGGTTAGGGGATGGAAAAAAAAAAACATCTTGTATTGTATTTCTCCTGTACACACCAATTGCTACATGCTTTTAATATATAAGCTTAATCATCACAATTAATTTCTTTCAGTCTATCCATTTACTGAAATTCAAGTCTCTGTAAAACTGCTGCTTTTCACAGATGATCTCTTTGACGCCTGAGGCATCATGTGCAGTCATTGCACCCAGGAGAAAATTTCCTGTACTGTCTTTGCCATGAAAATCATGATGATGTGTTATCCTTTTATGTCATTATTTTTAAAACACGGCAAATACATGTATCATGGCATGCACATTGAAGGATTTGGGGGAAATTATGAAAAGTAATTCAGTAAATTTCAAGGAGTCAGGGTACCATTCAGTGTGGCAGGAAGCTCTATCCTTTTGTTTCTCCGCAGGGTTGAATTGATGCGGGCTTGCCAACCTCCTCCGTAGGAACATTCCCTCACACTTGGGGTTACGCTGAAACCAAATCACTAATATCTGAATTAATTGTCATACTATTTGATATCACGGCACATCAGATGGGACTGATGAGAGTGAGTTACTCACTCTGGGAAGCTCACTACTCAGAGCTACTCTGTGCAGACCAATTAAATGCATGTTTTGTTTTTAAGTGTTCACAGGTTGGTGCTCTTGTCAGTGTTGGACCACCTTTGAGAGACATCATGTTCAGTAAATGTTTGTTTTTTTAAAGGTTATTTAAAAGGTTATTTAAGCGCTGTGTTCAAACATTCCCCACTCCAAGTTCTACTCTCAGCGGACCTTCTCATAGACTTGCTAAAAGCTAGTTAGTATGCATCATAAGCATAAATATGACGTGTGTGCACGTGTGTGTGTGTGTGGGGAGGGGGGGTTGCTAGAGTTGCCATTTGACAACTCTAACATAATGTAGGTACTGATAATATGAACCATCATCAACCATCAGTTGCAATGCAAAACAAAGTTTCAATGCCTCTGACATGACACACACACACACAAACACACACTCTCTCTCTCTCTCTCTCACACACACACACACACACACACACACACCACACCACACACACACACACACACACACACACACACACACACACACACAACACACACACACACAATTCTGGGTTATAAAGGCACTTAATCCTTAAAAGTGAATAATTCATAATTAAAATAATTCAGGCTCCCCCAACCTCAGTAATTTTCTGCAATCGCTCAGTCTGTTAAAATTCAAATTTTCCTTTGATGAACATGACATCGACAAAAGAAAAAAAAAATAAAGACACACAATTCTCATCAGAGACCTTTTGTTCTCACTCTAAAGATACTCTTGCTGTGTTAAATCGAAGTCAAAGATGACTATTACACAGCAGATGAATGGATCCTTGACTATCACTAGATGGCAGTACTTGACTGACTCCCCTCATCAATCTGACTAGTACAAATAGTAAGGGTGACATGTTTTTTTTCTGAAACTAAAATCATCAAGTATTTTTAGTGTCTTCTCTTGATGATATGGTGCTGCTCAATAACATGCTTTGGTAACTCATTTATAGATGTAGGAGGATTTATTGATATCTACATAAATATACAAATAATGAATAAGTAAATCAGATTAGCTGTCAGTTTCAGTATTTGTCACGGAACCCATTCATTGTATATGGGATATTCATGATGTAAAGGGTAAAATGCAAACACTAGTCACCCAAATTTCCCCTTTGAAAAAAGTCATTCTTTTATGGCAGATGAATGTGACATGATATGGTTATATGTGGTGGAAGATTTAGGGATTATAATCACTTATCAAAATGATTTGGAATAGTGGACAAGAGAAACAGGTCATGGTAGTTGTGCAGCTGATAGATCAACCCTGGTCACTTGGTTGATTTTTAGTTCATTCAAATTATTTATTATAGAGGCGAGAGCATAAAGATGTTTCATTACGAGCTCTATTTACCTACTTAACATTATTCAAAACATGAAAAATGAAAAATGAAAAATGAAAAATGAAAAATGAAAAATGAAAAATGAAAAATGAAAAATGAAAAATGAAAAATGAAAAATGAAAAATGAAACAGAACTTACATACCTATTGTCTGCAGGCAAGCAAAAACATTGAGGGAATATGTAAAAGCTTTAGACATAAGAAGCTTTTTCAAAACACAAGAGACAATAAATGAGATGCAGGCAATGTTCTAGACAAAGTAGCTTTTGGTCCTTTTGCAGTGGCAGATGAATTAGAACATGTGAAGTTCAGGTGCCTCAGTCAAAACTCAGGGTGAGAACAATCGGCTCTTTAACTAGCTAACTAGATGAGCTCTGTGTATCTCAATGTTCATGTCCAATGAAAATATAAGTTACTAAGTGATCAGTGGAGGTACTTTAACTTATTTTACTTACTTTTCTTTCACGTGTCATAAATTGATGACTTGAGACCTAAACAATGTGATAAAAGACTTCTGATTCAAGGTTGATTTAAGTACTACGACTTTTGATTTCTCATGTAGTAAACATGACCATCAAGCGGCCAATGAGCCAAGAAAAAAAGAGTAAATAATCATTGATTGACAAAGCAATCAGTGATCAATTCTATTAATATATCAACTCATTTAAGATCGACAATCCAAAGTGTCAGAAATGTGCATGTAAAGATTTTAGCCAACTATCTGTGTCAGGCTTTGGTCTTTGGCTATTGATTGCTATTTGAGGATTTCCATGGCTTTAAACTGGTCTCGCTCTTGCTCAACGGAGATATTGTTTTTTGCATAGAACCAGAATCAGCTTGAATGGAATTCGCCAGAAGCAGTGGTCTTGGGCCAGGTCTTCTGTGTCCTCCAAGTTGATCCCCAGATGTTCTCGGTCCTCCTTAATGATGTCTAGCCATCTGGTGCGGGGTTTGCCATGTGGTCTTTTCAAGCTGGCTACTCTTGTGTTGAATGAGTGGATGGCATGTGCGGGGTGTTCCAGAGGATGTCGGAGGACATTGCTGAGCCATTTGATGTGATACTGGGCAGCAGAGCGAGACACAAGAGACTGGTGAGTGCGTTCTCGTAATTCAACGCTGGTGATGTGGAAGGGCCATCTGATTTTCTCGATGATCATTAGATCTCTGCCGTCAAAGCCGTCACTTCCCTTGGCCAGGGCTTGTTCAGGAGCTAGGATTCAGCTACATACAGGAGGAAAGAGAGAATTGCTGCATTGTAAAAAAATAGATAAATAGAATAAATGCACAATTGTCTTAGAGGAGACACAATGGTGGCCAGAGGGGCTGCCAGATAAATTGCTTGCCTGCAGCTGCAAAGCTACATCTTTGGTCCATCTCTGGCTACAAGTTTGCCATCGTTGGAGATCTGTAGGTGAAGGAGGTAACAAATTCCACAATGTTGGAGCCAACATGCAGAGGGATAGAGTCCAGTTCATTACAGGTAAGCATTAGTTTGGTGCTTCGTTGCTTCTATATGGCATGTGGTGAGTGCACTGGTGAGTTGTAGGAGGGAGGATCTGAACAGGGGCGGCATGGTGGCACAGTGGTTAGCGCGTCAGCCTCACAGCCCTGGTTCAATTCCGACGGGACCTTTCTGCGTGGAGTTTGCATATTCTCCCCTCGTCTGCGGGTTTTCTGGGTTTCCTCCAGGCTAATTGGAAAAAATTGGGAAAATTGCCCCGAATTAGTGAGTCTGTATATGTGGCCTTGTGATTGACTGGCGACTAGTCCAGGGTGCCTGCCTCTCGCCCAATGGCTGGGTTAGGCTCCAGCATCCCCCGTGACCCTGAGTGCAGGATAAGTAATAGATGATGGAGCTAAACAGGGTTGTATCATCTGCATACAGGTGGTTTGCCAGACGGTAGCTGCTGTATGACAACCACAGAACCTCCTTGCATACCTTGATCATGAGATTATCAATGACACAGTTGGATAGGTCATGGACAGCCATGCATCCCTGTATGACCCTGTTGTTGATGGGAAATCAGACAAGTTTTTTCTGTTAACACGGACACAGCTTTCAGATTTGTTGCATAGCCATTGGAATGTGGCAGTGATGCTGATGTATTTAAATATGTTCCATCTGAAACATTTGTGGGGGCTTAGGTGACAGTCACAGTAATCTTGCCATGCAGGTGATAGAAGCGCGTTTTAAATGGGGAGATTCATGGGCTTGGGCATGGCCAGTGCCACCCGTAGAGACCCATCTGAATGTCAGTGCTATCCCAGATGAAGCAGCGGTCCCCTGCTGTGAGTTCACCATTGCCTTGCCACTATAACTGGCAAAGGCTTAACAGCGTTATGTTGTAGCAGGAGAGCTGCAGGGACAGCAGTATTGCGGCTCCATCACAAACAAGCATCTAGATATTTGATGTCGATGCATGTAATCTGGCAAAGGCTGATCTTGTTACCTTTTGGCTGGGGGGATTCCAGGTTCTAGTCCTGAGCTGGGCAGTCTGGTTTCTTCTGATCAGTTTCATAACATGACAGGTTTCTACCGACTGGGTTATTGGCCCTCTGCAGAATAGTTGGATTTTGGGGCTGTGGAAGCGCTGCTGGGTCCCTGCTAGTTTGGAAGCACCCCAACAGACAGGCCCAGCTAGCAGGTACCCTGCTAGGAGGACCACTCATAGCAACTCAAAAGCCTCCTCTCCACAACAAGGCCAGAACCTATCGAGGTTTTACCTCCTGGTAATTTCATGATCGAAGTCCAAAGACATGACAACTTGTGTCAATTACTTTGTGCCACATAATGACAGGTTTCTTGTTTAGGCTTAAGCTTTGAAATAACTTTGGAAAAACTTAATGATTTTAGTATTTTGTAAAGATGACAGAAACTACTGTCTCTGGGTCTGCAGCACTCTGTATCTCAGAAAAAGACTTCCCTATTACATCAGGCAAAGTTGTGAAAATCATCACTTTCATTTTTAGGACTGTGGTGAGAGTGTTCCAAGACTTTGCTTAGATTAGAAAATTATAAAAAGTGAAATTTGGAGGAGAAATCAAAAGTGGCTGTCATTAGCCCAAACAGATCTTTGTACCTTACAAAAATAAACTTTAATTACTCAAACTGCTGCATCCCTGCTGGTTGTAAATGGAGGTTTATAGTTTGTCAGATCATAATTGTGATGCCACTTGACAACCACTTCAGTTGAGTCAGTATCTGGATTCAGCATTGCTAACACTACATTGCACATGCTTCAGATTTAACCACTTTCGACAAACATTCCTCCCTCTTGATGGAGGACTGCAAAAGCGCCCCAAAATACCTCCCCCAACTGTTCAGGCATAACAATTATTTTGCTGCACAGAAATCCACTTTGGTTAGTTTTGTTTGTCAAGGACATAAGTAACTGCAGCAGCCAAGTGAGTTTGGGAGCTCCTTCCTACATGACTGTAAAGATTTTCTGGGGAAGTATGAATTTTAGTTTCACATTCAATGAAATCAAGTGAGTAGCAACTCAGATTTTTGTCTTTGAACATCGATATCTAATTGTAGTCACATTCAATATACTGATGTCAGTCATACCTTCACATGACTACTGTACTGGCACATTTTTCTCACTGCAGAGTAGATTCTAGTCAAATTGAAGCTCACTTAGTTTAAGTCATTGTGTTCGAATTAAATCAGCTTCTCACAAGGGACATGACATTTAGTTTTATTCTCTAATTAGCAGCAATGAGATGAGATTAAAGGCATACAGGGCTGAGAGCCAATGGGCCGAGGCAATGCTTTGCACTTGCCCCATTATTTATTCATGTTTTGTGTGGTTTGCATCTATCAGCATGTACTTTATCATCATAAGGATGTTGCATAATGACATGTTCGAGCGATGACTTGAGACTGAGGGAGTTTGACAGGGTTTACAATATTTTCCCTAACTGGATCGTCTTATTTGTTATTTTGATTATCCATACAAAACGGAAAGTTTGAAGGTAATTATTTAGACATTTTTGACAATAATACTCATCTATGGCTGGAAGTCATTTTTTTCTTCGTTAGTAAATCTATGTTTTCAATGGTTTCCTGGCCCATCTTAGATCATGTTTTGATTTTTTTTCCTGTCCTTTATTTTCCTTGATATCATTTTAATTTTTAATTTTTTTGCTGATTTTCATCAATTTTTGTATTGCGTTTCAGCACATTTTGCTTATTCTATATGTATAATTTTTACACATTTTTTGAAAATAGCTTTACTTTCTAGGTATTTTCTGATTACATTGCAGCAGGTGAGATGTATTTGCAGAGGGGAAAAAGATGATTAACATTTAGACAGGAAAATTATGTAGCACATTGTGCCATTTTTCACCGTCTGAAAACATGCCTTACATGATTTGACTTTTGGACCCCGTTGTATATCCCACAGCTATGATGCCCTTGAACTATTTCATCATTATGGCAGCATAAAGGGCCCATGTCAATTCCATTCTCATTGCAAGTCATAAACAGAAGCCGGCGCGTTCAGTGACAACCTGTCTTCTCCTGCGGGACACCATGTCTTCTCTGTTTTGGGATAACTGGCAGTGATTACTGAGCAAGTAAGCACTTTCTCACAGCTAGTCACAATTAGCTGTGCAACTGCCTTGAGCTGAAGTCGGCCCTTAAAGTAAAGTGTTGAAGGGCCCTGACAGTGAATCATTCTTTAATCAAGGGCACACGAATCAGTATGGGTCAAAGGTTCGCTTACTTTGGCTTTGTTTCTATCCTGCAGTATCGCTGTTAAAAGGTTTGTGCAAGCATTGATTTTATTTTGATTATTGAAAATTGTGTGATGTACCATAGAGATTGTTTTCCATGAATGAACTGCCATCAATTAAAAGATCAGCAAAACATGAGATTTTATGAAAATTGGCATGTGTTAATGAAAATAAACAAGAAATTAGTTAAGTCATATCAGGGCTGATTTTATTTATATCATGCCAAGTCACAACAGAGTTGTCTCATGACACTACATACAGAGAAGGTCTGCGCCGAACTCTTTAAAATGATCTAGAGAAACCCAACGTTTCCCTATGACAAATCACTTTGTGAAAGTGGCAAGGAAAAACTGCCCTTTACTGGCCCAAAGCCTTGGATCGATCCAAGCTCAATGCGAGCGGCCTTCTGTCTCAACCAGTTGTGGTAGAAAGAGAGAGAAGGACAGAGATAGAAAGTGTGATCGAGACCGTGGAGGTATGAGGATTGGAAGGCAAATGCACAAAAAATCTCATAAATGACAACAGCAGTGATAACAGCTACAAGTTTCTAGTGATATGATACTGTAGCGGCTTCAATATTCATGAATGAATGCATGAAAGAAATAATGAAGTAATGATGGGCGCCTGGCATGACCACTGGCATAGATCAATAGGTATACACGTTTATAGTTGAGGAAAATTGGTAAAATAAACCCTGTAAGAATTTAGGTCAGATTCAGTAAGAAATTATCTTAAAGATTAGTAAAAATTAAGAAATTAGAAAGAAATTATTTTCGGGTGCAAAATAAATCACACCAAAATGTACTTACTTAAAATACTTTTTCTGTAATTTATAATTCTCACTCGTATATTTAAAGGTCAGGTTTCCCCCCATGTAAAAATGTAAAAACTTGAATTCATAAATCCAGATTGATACCTGATGTTATTTTGTTTTTGAAATACCATAGTTTTCTTTTGTGTTTCTTAATTTTTTTTCATGAACACAAAAATATCATTGCTACAACATTGGTAAATTGTTCCATTTAATAAATAGAAAACCGATTATCTCAAGACCCTTGTTCCCTCTTCTTCTTCGGTTGTCTCTGCTTGGATAATCTAAACAGATGCAGATTCTCCTCCTCACCCCCCATCAGTCCTGCTACCCCTTCCTCTAATCCCGACCCTGCTACCCCTACCTCTTATCCCGACCATGCCAATAATGGCGGCTTGGACCATCTGCTCTGCTCCAGCCCCTCCACAAGATCAACCTTCCGCATCTGGATCCCTGCCTGCCCCTCCTCCTCTTCCTCCTGCTCCTCTGCCTCCCTTAGTGGGCTGTAGCTGTCACTGACACTGAGCTCAGTAAGGATTTAACAGGCCATCAAGCTCTCTGCTCTCAAAATATCACTGCTGTAATCGGGGTTTTGGAGGAAGCTAAACTGGTCAGGATATTGGCTTATTTATTTACATATATATATATATATATACACATACATACATACATATATATATACATATATATATATACATACATATATATATATATATATATATATATATATATATATATATATATATATATATATATATATATACTGTATATATATACTGTATATATATACATATATATACACACACACACACACATATATATGTGTGTGTTCGTGTGTGTGTGTATGTGTGTATTTATTATTCTATCTGCCAATTTCTTAATTCATCTATGAGTTAATTAATGAATGAATTAATTTAGTTGTCAGCAATCATTTCATCTAAAAATTTTTCAGCTCTTTAAACTGAACGTCAGATCCAAGGTTTCAGTAGGACTTGTCTGCCCATCCAGGACTCATTAGGACGTATTACCCTCGACTAATTCATTTGATTGATGTATAAACTGCCAATTGATTACAGATTGTTCCTAAACCGTAAAGGATAAAGAACCAGACACTATCCAGTCGGTTATTGATTAAAGCATTCATCTGCATGGTCACCTCCAGTTTATCACATGCTACAGAAACACTCTGACATCCTAATGGAAGTCCTTGGGTTTTATCGTCTCGTCCATCAGGCCCCCCAATCTCTCCCACCCCTCCTGCCAGTGTAGCAAGTATTAACTGTTCCAGGCGAGAGGATACAGTGAAGGAGAACATACAAGGTTGGCCTTTTTCTGTGACTACAATTAATTGTTTTCCTCCCCCCTTCAGCTGTTTTCTGAGGGATATCAAGTTTATCATACAGCAACCGCTCGTCCCACGGCAAAAGAGATTAAACATGGCAGACTGGCCTGTCATCAAGTATGGAACAGAGCCCATGTTTGAGCACATGTAGTATAACCTTGACATTAGCATGGAAGGAAAATATAAAGAGGAGGGATTTTCCACTCACTAAACCACCATCTTCTTTTGTACCCTTTACTTTTTAGCTGCCTCCACATAATCCATTTTGAATTCCAAGTAGGCCACAGGAAAGACTGCTTTTATTTATGGAATGACTCTGAAACAGGGTGTTCTCTGTTTTGATTTATGTACAGGACCTGTTTTCATACTTCATACAAGTTTCACCAATTTGTCGCTTATCTATGCCACATCATATGGCAACACAATATTAATCTATCTATCTATCTATCTATCTATCTATCTATCTATCTATCTATCTATCTATCTATCTATCTATCTATCTATCTATCTATCTATCTATCTATCTATCTATCTATCTATCTATCTATCTATCTATCTATCTATCTATCTATCTATCTATCTATCCATCCATCTATCTATCAGTTATGCATAACAATTTACAATCAAAATATATCCATGTTGCTACACTTTGAAAAAATACTTTATACTGCTTTTAAAAAAAAAAGAAAACTAAAATACAACTTGTGAATTTTTACTGTTTGTTACTCCAAAAAATTCAACTATTTTTCACATCTACATTTAGATATTTACTATGAATAAGTATTAAATGCATTATTCACCATCGTAATGATCCTATCGATTTTTTTCTAACCTGCACTGCAATATATTTGGAGCCCTTTATTCACAGGAATGATTTTCATGCAGAATGGCTAAGCAGTTTAGTGGCTCCTACTGTCACCTCACTGTAACCTCACAGCGAGAGGGTCCCAGTACCAATTCTGGAGGCCGACTCGGTGCTTTCTGTGTGGAGTTTGCATATAATTTCTGTGTCTACATTTGTCTTCCTCCCATGTGTATATGATTGGGTTATAAGTTGGGCTGAATCTATGATGAGCCATTTGAGTAATTATTCAGTATTGTCATTCCTCACAGTATATAAAGCCATTAACATTTACATTTACATTTATGACAGAATGCTTTACCTCCAAAAATGCAAACATGCGCGGGGGACAGAGAATTTGAATACCTTATACAGAAAAGGAAAGCCTCATAAAAAGCAAGTATATCCGTAAATATTGCGAAAATCAAAATCCACTTTTCGTGGATTGAAAAACCCATATTAACAGAAAAGAAAAAACAAAAGACTGGCAAATTTTCATGTGTGCACAAATGTCCTTATAAATACGGAACAGTCATTTCATCTTACAGTCAAATATGAAAAGAGAAAAAGGATCAGTCAATTAAATAGCAACATATTGTCATTATTTACTCTCGATCGTGTCCGCAGACAGTGTTTTTCGCTTGCCAGGACAATGATTTAGCAGCAATTTGGTTATAAAATCACTGACAAGGAAAATGAAAAACCTTTAACGTTTCAATCTTATAACCTTAAAATCCTAACATTGCTAGTGTCTGTAGGCTTTATACATGTTTTATACGAATATGTGTAAATGTATGATTTGGAAAGTAACTGCTTACCATTAATGTGTGCTACAGGATTGAAATATTAAGGGTATGAAGGTTGAAGCACAAAATCACATGAAAGTAAAATATTTAATAAAAGTAAGATTTTAACACATCAGCCTTTCTTCCGATGGCACGGTGGTGCAGTGGTTAGCGCTTAAGCCTCACAGTATGAAGGAGCCTGATTCGATTCCGTCATGGGGAACCTTTCTGTGTGGAGTTTGCATGTTCTCTGTGTTGGTTTCCTCCGGTTTCCTTCAACAGTCCAAAACCATGTAGCAGGTTAATTGGAAAATATTCGAAAAAATTGAACTGAGTGAGTGAATGGTTGTCTGTTTGTCAATGTGGCCCTGCGATTGACTGGCGACCAGTCCAGGGTGTACCCTGCCTCTCATTCGATGAAAGCCCGGATAGGCTTCAGCCTCCCCTTCACTTCCAGCTGCTACTATTTTGTGTTGCTGCAGAAATATTTGATTAAGTCAGTTATATTGCCCTCATTAAACCTGAAGTGAGTCAACGTGTTTAGCTCAGTCCCCTCTTGCCACGTGGTGTGACTAACTCTCTCCGCCCTCATTCATCTTTCATGTGTTTGCTGTGCTGTATTAATTTCTCCAGCTCCAATCACAAGATGATCTGACTCCCTGCGGGACAATTACACATCTTTGTTTCTTTCACTCACCAGTGTGTTACAACAGTAAAGCTTGCATTTTAAATACTACTTTTCATGTCCGGATTTACAAGACTGACAAGGGAGCATCAAATATCAATCACAGTTCAATGATTTTTCAGTAGGTGATATCATTAAAGTCATTTATCATTTTAGTAGTTTATGGTTTTAAAAACAGATTTACAAAAGTGTACCAGAACTGCATGGCATGAAATTATTTTCAAGGGAGTGGTTGGGAAAGGAGGAGGGAATAAATTACATCTGAAATTACAATTTTAAACAGGTTGCCAAGAAGAACAAAATGTAGAAATTTGGAAAGAACTTGGATTTAGATACCCTCAGAATGCAGCTCTGACATAACACATCAGACAGTCAGGGGGAGTTGGTTCCACAGTGTGGAGCTAAAACAGCATGATATGCCTTTCTCTCAAGCCTGGACTCTTTCCATTTGATTTGTCAGTTGTGGCGCGTGTTGTGTTGTGTTTTGCTTTTGTGCTTTTCCCTGATAGCCGGCGGAACAGTCAGCTTTCCTGCCCCCCTGCCGGCCGGCTGTTTCCTAACCCGGTAAAGGCAACGACCAAATCACTTTTCAATATGTGTAGAATTGAATGCTTGGGAAGTGAAATCAAATTCACATGTTGAAATCAGGATTATCACTTTTTTCTTATATGGAGGAGATCATTTCCTCGTTCCATGAAGAACATCTGACGTAAGTTGACAGCATTTTCATTGCTGCATTTTTTTAACTAATTTAGTATGTCCTGTCTGAATGACAGATAACACATTTTTCAAATGTTACGCAAGCAGAAAAAAGATGTGCTACCCTTGCTATGAGAAAGTAAATCACAGAGTTCATCGACTATAGTCCTCCATCAACAGTTAGATGGAGTTATGAAGACCTGAATGATTGAATAAGTCAATGTGCAGCTTCAGCTGAGAAGCGAAGCATGATTTATTTATTTATTTTAGTTGTTTATTCACTGCCAAGGTGATGAACAAGCGTTTGTCATCAAAGCCTCAACTTTATTCAACAGCTTTTATGTTTAATGTCGGGCAATCCTATTTCATTACAATGCTGCGGAAGGATTTGGTGGTGGACAGTAAAACCTCTACTGTCTGAATAAATAGTGTTTATGATATTATGTTCTTTGTCTTATTTATTGTTATAGACTTCTGTGTGATAAATCTCAAAATATGTTAATTTTATGCCTCTGGTACAATATTTTTCACCTCTGGCGATGTTGGAAGGGGATTTATCGGCCATGAAACAGGCAAGACCAGCTGTAGGGTTATACATTCTCCAGAAGAGGGGAGACATTTTTTATGGCTCCTGGGGCTGCCACAAGAATATGACGTCTTACTGTTACAGCCCAGGTTTGGGAGTTCTTGCAGGTTGCTCTCGACACATCCTTTTTCTTGTGTGGTGTCCAAAAAACTAATGTGTGATTAGTCGAAATGTGATGTGGGTTTGGTTAATGTGGGAATCTTTTCCTCCGGGTTGAAGGTTGTAAAGTGATCGAGGTGTTGAGGAAATTTGGCCGAGGCGTTGAGGAAATTTCAAAATCTACATAATACATCTAATAAGGCATGTGAAGGCATTCATTGAAAGAAGTATCCCGAACATTGTGCACGAAGAAGATCGTTTGTTGCAAAAGATTGTGATGCCTTTTTGATAAATTTGCAAAGTCCGAATGTCGTGGACAAATAAAGAAGAGTGGCTGAAGGGAATCCATTCCCCTTGTTGAAGCGGCTTGACACTCACATTAAACAACCAACAATATCACAGTCTCAATCTCTGACATTGTCATGTGGCTGTCGCTGCATTATTGTGGCTTTTGTGCAATTGCCCTGGTATTTAGCAGGAGTAACATGAAGGCAAAACCTATGAAGACTTCAAGGATTTTTGCACCTGAGTTTAAATTAAAGTGTGAAATGCCATGGTCAGAAAGAGCTTTACTCTTGTTCTTGCCACATTCAGAAAATTAAAAAATTAAGTTATATGTTGTGGTCTTGAGTCTCATAACACTCAAAAAATGTGAATCAGTGGGACCTTCTCAAAATCATCTTGTTCTGAAGTAAGGCAAAATTATCGGTTGAAAATGTTTTCATCCTTTAAATTACTCTAATTGTCCGTCAGTTAATTTAAAGATTAAGCTCAGGCTTTTAGAAGAACAGAAAGAATGAGTGAGCTTAGCATCCAATTAACAAGCTGGCATTTAGCTACACTGCCGTGTTGTGACACAGGGGAGGGGTGAATTTGAAAGCAAACAACGATGAACTGAATATTGTTCAGTGAGTTTAAAGGGGTTCAATGAAGGTAATGTGCCACCTCTTTAGGTACTTTTACCACTGATATTTAAAATTATGGGCTTTACCCTTCGTGTTGTTATTCTCACAATGATCAGGGTTTTCTGGGTTTTCCACCCAGGGACGGGTGTTTTTACTGAATTTCCCCCATGGGGGATCAATAAAGTGTTATCTTATCTTTCTCCTGCCAGTGCGATAGGTTGCTCCTTTCAAAGCTCCTTGACAGTCACACACACAGGTACACAGACTTAAGTGAGTGAGATGAGTCTATGCAATACTTCTATTTTTTCTTAAACTTTGTACATTTTTACTGGGATAGTAGATGGTGTTTCATAAGTCCTGTAAAACATTCAGCACTCATCAACTTTTATTGGACCCTAAATATGATAGGTACTCAATATTACTAGAAAGAAAAAAAATCTGTAACTGCAATCTTTTAAACTGAATATTAGTTTGATAATGGATTGCAGATCTGATGAAGGAGGTGTAATGGAGACATTGCCTCCCCCAGAGGGTAACAAAAAGCAGTTCTTCTTAGAAACTGCACTGGCAATGGCACTATCAATGACCACTATGAGTCATTCACTCAGGGAAGGGGGCAACGTAGTGGGCTAATTATCCAGGAGGGGGCGCTGTTTCTGTCTCCTGGGTTGGCTAAAATGACTTGTTCCCTGACACTTAGGTAGCGGAAACCGACACCTAGCGGGAATGAACATAGACCCCTCTTGACCTTGTCATCCTGTCAGTGGGCTGTCAATGCAGACACTGGCTCAATGCATTTTTAGGGAGCTTTTTATTTGTCCACAGAACTTCCCATCACAAGTGCAATTCTATACGTTTTATTTTGATTCATAGAGCCAATATCTGAATTTAGACCAAGCTTTTGCATTTCTGATTTTTTGTCTCCCCAAAATGATGCTGATTGGTCGTCAAGGTCTATGCTAGTTGACTTGAGAGAGACTGAGCAGCTGGAAAACGGGACAGGCATTCTTCCCTGCTTTAATTTGTATATTCCTTTATATGATACACTGATTTACTAAATAAATGGCATTCTGCTGATGACTGGAAACTATCATTTGAGACCTTATACCCATCAGGACAATGCCCCTTTGTGCCCTTTTTTTCTTTTTCTCTGAATAAGTCGCTGTTATATTTCGATTATGTATTCGTTCATTTTTAATTTTGGGCATCATATGCAGAGATGACATGATTGACAGATATCCAACCAAACAATGATGAGAAGTGTCTCAAACAATAAGAATAAGAATAAGAATAAGAATAAGAATAAGAATAAGAATAAGAATAAGAATAAGAATAAGAATAAGAATAAGAATAAGAATAAGAATAAGAATAAGAATAAGAATAAGAATAAGAATAAGAATAAGAATAAGAATAAGAATAAGAATAAGAATTATTATTAGAGTGTTCTGTTACACCTGTGTCCATATGCGCCCTTGTAAACAAAGGGAATTTTCCAGAAAAGGGACACGATTCAAGAACAGGATTAATGTCTTATTCAATAATATTTAAAGCATAAATAATTGAGATGATAAAACTGTGCATATTGTCAATGATGTGTCTCTCAGGGCTAAATGATTAGATATTGTGTTTTTCTTCAAATTTTCTGTGACTTTACAATAAACTTTGAGGGTAATTGACTACGCCAGCCTGCCAGCTTGTGTTTTGATGCAGTGGATGAGTGCAGTTTGCCATAACTGTGCACTGATGCTAAAGGCTGCCCACAGCTACAGTGTCCCTCGTTCACCTCTCACCCCTTCAGTTCTCAAAGATATTTTAATGCCACTGTCAAAAACTATGACTAGGCTGTGTCCAAGTCAAGCCTCTATTCCTTTGACACTGACTGAGCAAACGCAACAGCCCTATCACATACACTGTATGTATGTACTTATGAATGCACGTATGCATGTGATTCATATGTTAAAAATATCATATATAAGAATTTACATGTATATATGGATTTTTAAGAATATATCTGGATTTATATATTCATGTATATAGGCATATTTTACACTTCTTTGTATTTGTAGAATATATATATATGTACGTATGTATCTTACAGATGTATGAATGCATGTATGTATGTAAAGATAGATAGAAAGATAGATAGATAGATAGATAGATAGATAGATAGATAGATAGATAGATAGATAGATAGATAGATAGATAGATAGATAGATAGATAGATAGATAGATAGATAGATAGATAGATAGATAGATAGATAGATAGATAGATAGATAGATTGATGGAGCTCCTTCTCTGACTTCTCTGATGCTTTTTGCAATGGATGTATGTGGAAGTAACAGATTAGCCATGGTGCTGCCGCATTATAGGCATTTTTTTTCTCTTCTTGAATGCCAGGTCCAGTTAGTTGATGTGTAAAGAGGAGCGAGGCAGTCCCACTGAGGGCCATGCTTCCCGGCATCTCTCCCTCTCCCTATTCCCGCCTCGGCATTGAAGAGCTCGGGCCTCTGGCTGTGTAGCCATGGCAACCAAATGAGGTAAATCGTTGCTGGAGAATCCTCATCACGACCACCACCTTCACGGCCCTCTTCAAACATAGTTGGCCTGTCTTGCATGTTAGTTCTTTATCTGATAGCAGTGCTGCTGTGAAGCTGCAAATATCACTACTATGGATAGCTTACATTATTTGCAAAGACATTGAGAATGTTTTATTCAATGATTCTTTTTCTTCATTACTTTTTTAATTGACTACGTTAGACTGCCTCACATACAACAGAGAATCCTGAAAGCAGGAAATGTGGATGAATCATAAGCAAGATGGATGTCTTGTTTATGATTGGAGGAATAGTCTTAAACCGCAGCCAACCAAAAGGACTCACTCCTCTTTGCTTCTAAGCCGAAGACTCTGACCCTGAGGAAAAAACATGCCGAAGGAGAAAAGCTGAAAAACACACAATAATAGAATATGAGGTTTAATGTCGAAATCCACACAGTTCAGGATTGAAGCAATTTGCAAACAACACAGTGAGTTGTATAAATGCAAGCGTCATGATTTCATTTCATTTTATTTTGTTTTTTTGGCCAAGGTTATCATTTTTCTCACACCGTTTTCCAAAATGGTGCAGCTGTTTGCGTATCTGCAGCGTGTTGTGTTTACAGATGAGCCTCTCTGTGCCACTGTGAGGAGACAAAATCTGCCATCCAAGTTGCAAGGATACAAGACTAAAATGACTGGAAGCTCCCACATTTTACAGCTGCTTTTCCAAGAGTGGCATCACCACTGTCGGTAAGTTGTTTGAACTTTACAACTTTACAATTTACAAAAGTAAGTCTTTACATTCTTTCACTGAAATAATATGGTCTGGATTTAGAGGTTGTGGTTAATGTTGAACCTCAAAATGTACTCAAGATTCTGGGCAAATAAAAGACAATAGACAGGAAAAAGGATGTTATTTATTTATTTATCTGTTTTTCTAACCAAACATCAAAATATAGCTACACATACTGTCTGTTTGAGTGGCGACGTTTTGAAATGCATTCATCTGCCATGAACCCTCTTCATCGAATGTAAATTTGACATTTAACTGAAAAAAATGTAATATGAATGTCCAAACCGTTGTCAGTCTAATTCCTCTTTAAGTCAAGAAAAACTGTAAGAAAAGCAGCCATCAGGTCTCTCTGCGCTGTAGATGCTCAATGCCAGAGGGACTAACATATTAAATAAATGCTTTTTCCTGAAAGGTTGAATAGAAAAATAGACATGGATCTGAAAGCCTTACTGTAGGAAACTTAATAGTGCATGCTCCTACTGTCCTGATATTTGTTACTTAATAAAATCAGAAAAATTAGAGTAAAAATGATATTCTCATGCGAACATATGCTTCAGGCTAAAGATAGCTAAGATAACATAAGAATTTGTTACTATACAGCAACTACACAGTAGTTGGAATGATAACGATATGTTTACAAATTCCCTCTAGGATTAGATTAATGCGGCCAGCACGAGGAGATATCCTTTTAGAAAATGGTTTAACATCTATTAAAATAAAACTCTATGACTGTTCATGTGATACTGGACTGTGAAATATATATATATATATATATATATATATGAAATGAAATTTCTCTGAAATGTCAAATTAACAAGATAAATGAATAATTAAATAGATAATTAAAATAAGAGGATCAGTGTGCCAAAATACGAAATAACCAATACATTTTTGAAGGAGCACACATGAGCTTTGCTGACCATGTTACTGACGGCAAAGAAATGGATTTCAACTTGTTTCAACTAACACTCCATGTACCATATAACCTTTAACGATGTAGTCATTGGCTGGATGGGACTCTTGAGTTGAACTGGAGAAGTTTTAATCTATCCTTTTTAAAAAAGGTATTGGATCGAAGAAGAAATTTACATTTTGGACGAATTTCGACTATTTCATCGTATGGCCAGGTCTTGTGTCACAGATTTCAAGGAAATACAGGCCATTCCGACATTCTTGAGACTGTGATCACATTCTGAAAACTGTATTTGATGTAACACGTGAATAAATATACTGTGAAAACACAGGGTGGCATGAAGCTGAGACATTTGTTTCTTTTGAAGCTGTATGTGTATGGATTTCTTTTTTTTATATACATCTGAAACCAGTGCAAAGTAGGAATAATGCATTTATCTCTTGTCATCTCTGCAAACTGTTCTTGGGAATGCTTCACATTTGAGCTTTTGGCTTGCTCTAAAGGGACACAGGCATTTGAAGATGCTTTTCATCTTTTTTTTCAATGAAACACAAAGAAAAATCATATATGCTTGTGGCTACATTTTATTTGATAATCTTTTTTATCCTTTGCTTGTTAGAGGTTTGCCATTCTTTCTGCTCCATGTATCAGCAGTGCTGAATAATTCATGCTTTACAAGAATGTTGGAAGTGGTGCAACATACCTTACTATAGCCATGGAGTGCGGCAGAAAAAAAAAGTCCAGCCTGAAACATTCCAGTGGCTAATGAAGAAGGGCTTTAAACAGTATGCAGATGACAGAAAGACACTGGAGAAATTAGACATAACACTGTTCTGCTGAATTTTCTGAGCAAACCTTTTATGTATATTTATTCAAGATCGAAGAAGCTTTAGTAATCGAACAACCAGATCACTGTTAGCCCAAGATGTATTTATTTCTTCACCCATTGTTGATACTTTAAACCAAAGTCTACTCATTTCTCAAATAAGCCTCCAATCAGCCATTGTGATTGCTATTTGTAGTGATATGCCTTGTGTGTTTTGAAGACTGGGATGCATGAAACAAACTCGAACTGACAAACGAGAAGAAAATGTAGCCTTATGGATCATAGGCATACAGACTAGCTGTAGCGATTCCTTATTTGAGAAAGTAATTTCTGCATAATAACTTATGATTGAAACAACATATCCTCCTCATATTATTCACATGAATTCAAATTAAGCGCAATAAAAAAATTCATAGGAAATACCACTATATCCTGTTTGTATTCCTATGGAGTTTTATTCGGGCTAACCTCCAAAAGCTGAAGCGCCCCCTGCATGTCAGAACTTCTTGTTGACTTGCAGGTCCTCATGAATTGAGGGACAAATTACTTGAGAACGTTTAGTGCTTAGCTTTCGCAGGGATCGAAAAAGTAAGTTCGGTAGTAGTATGGTCCTAAGGAAACGTCACCCCTTTATCGCTTTTCATATGAAGTCTGAAACAACGAATAAAAAAAATACCAAATGCAACTTCCCGCTGATCTATACCTAGACCTAATCTTTGACAGTCAGGGATAAAAACAGTCTAAATTTGGTCGTCAGGGGTATTTCATAATTAGCTAACAGTGCATTATTCATCACCATAGTTTTACATAAGCTATATTTATACCATATTTCCCCTAATTACTCAAATTATAATGTTCAATTACTCATGAAGATCTTTCTGTACAGTTCAGTGTTATCAATCTAAGGAAAATACATTAATTTCTCTGGACTTATGATCGATTGTACTTTGTACATACATTTGTGATTACAGTGTGTATACAGATGATGTTGAAAAAATGCATCACCACACAAAGTTGTGTCTGTCTAACATTATCCATTTGGAAATCCTTTTATAGTGAGTCTAGTTTTATGTTGACTCTACAAGCTTTAGGGCTGACATGATTTATTTCTCAAATCTGATTTATTCTGTGTGGCTGTTCACTTTACTTTTGTGTTGAAGACAGAATCGTTTTCTGGTGTGAAATGGTCACAACTCTGAAGTGGCCCACACAAAAGTTTGATTTCAGCCACTGTGTGAACCCAAAAGGAACAGCAGTATTCTGCTTCTATCAGTGTGTGTAATCTACATATGGACATTGGTGAGTGAGACAGTCCAAAAAGACATTGAATATGCCGCAAAATTCAAGTTCATGAGTTAAATACTGAAGTCACCGGCAGCTATGACATCTTGTTTTTATGAGTATTACACTCCACAGATTTATGCTCAGTTGAAATCACCTTACAATGTTTCGGACTCCAGCATCGGATGTCCAGTGCGTTGAGAATGTGTTGGCTCTTCTAAGACTAATGTGACATTCCTGCAGCAGCGACCTTTTTCTCGAGGAAAAGAAGCAACCTTGCTCTATGTGTGTAGGACTATAATGTTTGACCAGTTATCAAATAATAAAACAAAAAATAAATGAAAGAAAAAAAAACATTGACACCAGACTGCTGCTGTCAAAGATGTGAATTGATTTTTGAGCAGCGCGAGACGCTCGTAATTTCTTATTTTGAGACTTTGGCTCATTTGTTTGGAGTGTCCTTTAATACCAAACTTGGATGTCCGTGTGCAAAGAAAATGACTGTTATGGAACAAGGGCCTACCATAAAACAGTCCGGAAGTTTTAGGAGGAAGCAGCATTAAACTTGCCACGTATAGCTCTCATTGTCCACGGGGTCCTCTGGCCTTCTGACCAACTGAGCCCTTAAAAAAATCTCATTCTTCACTCTCCTCTTCATCTCCTTTGGTGCCTTTACTCCAGCGCTGGAAGCAATGCACAGTTGAAGCCAAGAAGAAGCTGGTCATGATGGCCACCACCGATACCGAGATGCCAGAGAAAATGATGATAAGGAGGTCCGTTAGAGTCAGCGTTGCCTGGCACTCACGGAAGCTGTCCTTTGAGAGCTGAGTCAGGGACACACGTCTGCCATCCATGGGGAGTGAGCACTCCATGCCCTCCACTCCTGCACAAAAAACAAACAAACAGAAAATAAGCTTCAACAGATTTATCAGACACGCCATATTTACAGACTTTTGGACACATTTATTCACATGGCAGCCGTTCATCTGTTACATAATACCTGAGAGCTGACAGACAGTACTATGGCTTATTAATATGCAGTGTGCCATAATGACAGTGATTATTTTTTCAATTACTACCTCTAAAAGAGAATTATTAGGGTGCATATCTGAATAATCCATAGAAAAGGGGAGCCTTTTAGCCTTTAGATTAGCCTATAGAATCATAGCTCACGCAGCCCACATATTCTATACATGACAGTACAGGAATTATGGCAGACACTGGTTCACTGTCCCACTGCTTTCCTCTAGTAAGCTCACAGTCATCTAAGTATGATTGTTTTTTAGAAACCCCAGTAGGACGATGCAGCTGGAGCTGATTCAATAACTCTGAGGTCAATCAGAAGTCTTCACTTAAGAACAGACGTTGCACAGTGTGTCACTGCACCCACCCGTAGCCTGTACATTTACAGCAGGAGTAAACCCAAATGAAGAAATTATATGTAAAATCTATTGTACAGTTTATAACTTTGGTTTGAGCGAGTCACACCGGAGCTGATATTTAGGAATAATAGGATACCTTAATTCATTCATTATCAAAACCACTTCTCCTGCACTCAGGGGTTAGGGGGATGCTGGAGCCTATTCCAGCTGACATTGAGCAAGAGGTGGGGTACACCTTGGACCAGTTACCTATTGATTGCGTGGACACATATAGAGACAACAACCATTCAGTCTTTCGTTCACACATCTCTGCAATATAGTGTCTCCGATTGACCAGCTGTTTCAAGTTTGTTTAAGTATATGTAATTTAAAAAAACAAAAGCATAAAACTTTGTATTCATATATATATAGGTTCACTTTAAGATTTAAGGTTACACTAAAAGTGAACATACTATCAACATAAGAAAGCCATGGAGTATCAAGTTGTGTGGCCGTTAATATTCGGATGTTTGGAAGAAAATAAAACCACTTACACTGATCTAAGTCAATAGTTCGACACAAGTCAAGTATTGATCTCTCAAATTCCCCTTCAGCTAAATATGTACATCTAATATGTTTGAGTGCTCATCTGGCAAAAACTACAATACTAACTAATTAGTCATTTAACATAGAAAGTACTCAATTTTTATTTCAAATAAAATACCCTCTGATAAAAATATCCTGTCTGACATCAGCTGAAAAAATAGGTTACATTGGAGTCTGGGATCCATAAATGTATTTGTTTTAGTTTCATTCTGATATGAAGGATTACCTCTCTCAATGTTGCTACAACCTTTGTCTTTCGCTTAAAGAAATAAAAAATTCTAAACCACTTTCACCAATTTTCAAAATTTATCTCTTATCTGGAAAAGGGCGACCTCTGGTAGTAAGCATGTCACAAGGTAAGAGTCCCGATAGCATCTGATTTATCAGTAAAAAAGATCTGGTATGAAGCCCCCTCAGCAAACTCATCTCAGGATGAAAGCACGAGTCAGAGCACGCTGTTCTCCATTTCTCGGTCACTTTCATGTGCTTTATTACTCAGACATCATTGAAATGACAAAGGAAATTGCTCTTGGCTTATTGGATCTCAAGGGTACAAGTCCTCGAGTGAACATTCCTCTTCAGCTCATAATAATGAGAAAAGACATGCATCATTTAGGTTAGTTTGTTATGTTAGCGATCAGTCGCCGGTAAAAGTGCAATGATAGATATACAAAAACTCCTGGTTCAGTATTTCACTGCTTACTCTTAGTTTCTCTGCTGTCGTGTGGCGGGCTTCCGAGGGAGAGTTCAGATCTAGAGGCTCTCAAAGTCCCAGGAAGGTAAATGTGAAACTCAGACGGAATTCTTTTTTTCATTCCTTTTATTCAATAAAATCCAGTCATTGTTAAAAGCAGGTTAATGAATTCATTAACGCATTCATTCTTTGGCCAGTTATCCTGCACACAGGATGGCAATGGAACCCACTCCAAGCTAAGGGCATGGTTTACTCAGAACCAGTCTTTAGTCAATTACAGGGCCCAACAAAGAGCCATCCAATCATACACTCTTTTACGCCGACGGAAAATCTATTCTTCAATTAACCGACTGTCTGTTACTGGACTTTAGAAGGGAGCTGGAGAACCTGGAGAAAATGTATGACTTGTATTCCAGTGAAAATGGTTCCCCTTCTTCATGCAGCTGATCATTGGATCAGAGTGGAGATCAAAACAGTCTACGATGTCACAAATAAAACTCACAGACTCCAGTGTACAATAGCGCAGATGTCGTTTTACGCTTCCATGAATGAATCAAACCAACTGTACCAAGGTACAGAAAGGTCATTCAATAGAGAGAAGCTCAAATGATTAATTGCAGGTCAGAATACATAAAAAAAGAAACTTATCTGGAGGGAGTTTTACTTGATGTGAAAGTTGTTCACTTTACTACTAAATTGGTATTCTGTGATAAAACACTTACGTGAGAAAATTAGCTTGTAGGCGGAAAGATGTAAAGCTTTGCAATGTGGGTGGGCACTTTCTACTGAAAAAACAAATACAAACAGTAAATTTGGCAGAACATCATGTCTCTACAGTAAACACACTTTGTTTAACTTTGAGCAATACAGCCCTAGTCCACTCATGTCAAGGAAACTTGATGTTCTTTGTTTGCAGTCTGTTATTTTTTCAGTTTTCAGTTTTCAGTTTTTATTTTTTTCAGTTTTCACCAAAGCAATATGACATTACTATCAATTAAATTACCTTTATACTGAGATATTCTCATCTAATGTATCATATATATATACATGTAAATGTATACATATACAAGTAGCTCAAACCCCCACAAGTCATCAGGTAAATTCCTTGCACAACCTTGCTGACAGGCAAACAAGCAAACGCACAAAAAATGGAAACAGGTGTTGGGATCCAAGGTTATGAGTCTGTGCAGTTCCTTTCACCTTATAGTTCTTCACCAGAGAGCCTAAGTGAGCAGCAGCCCTGAAACAGGATGTATTTCAGCTGGGGTGCAGTGCACAACAGTGGATCATCAGGCCTCGTCAGATGGAGGATAAGAGGAGTCGGTCGCCAGCTCTTCGGTACCAGAACTTTCCTGTTGGCCAGATCGTTTAACCTGCAGTGGCTACTCCCTTGGCTACCGACCTTGCCTCTTCGCGGTCCCCGCCCCGTTGGTGGATGCCAGTGCCGTCCTGCCTGGCCTACCAGTACCAACCTTGCCTCTCTAAGACTCCCTCGGCTCCAGAAACAACCCGGACCCAGCACAGCCCTCCATTCACCTCCTTTTCAATAAATCCCTGAAAATACTTACACTAATCTCCTGATACAGTGAAGGTGCGCACACAAGCACACGCACTTCTTTCTAAATGCAGAGACCGAAAGAGATCAAAAGTTGTATTTTTTTGCAGGATGAAATTGTCTCTCCTGCCCCCCCCACACACATGTGTATATATATAGTTATTATATAGTTTTTATTAGTGCACTGGATGCTTACTTTATTGATAAAGTCAAAAAGTAGACACCACAAAGGCTCCAAAATTTTCAAAGAGCCAGTACTTTGCAAGAAACTCTTTGGTGAAACACTTAACAAAACAAATCAACTGCTCATTTTCCCCCCCCAAAATAAAGATTGTGTGAACATCACAAAGAGGCGTCACCAACCTGCAGGCTTCTCCAACAGATGGACGGGCTCATTGGTGATAATTATGTGCTGTTTCACCATGATATTCTGAGAATTGCATGACATAGTTGGCAATATGGCACACACTTCTAGGAGCAGCAGGGTACAGTAGAAAATATTAATTCAGGAGGAGAGAGGTTATTGTTAAAATTGCTCCATCTTTAAACAAAACTGTAAAATGTACTGATTGGGTATGTAGCAATTTGTTGTGTGTTGCTTTATGTATACATACATACATACATACCAATATATATGTATACATAAGCACATTTACATATGCATGTATGTATATTCTTAGTATTAGATACTGTAAAGGTTTATATATCACAGCCACCTCTGTAATCAGCACACACAGTTAGAGGGAGGCCAAAGTGAGACAAAGAGAGATAACAAGAAAAAGTGATTTATGGCATCGCAAAAAAAAACACTGAAAAAAAAAATACAATACAAATGTGCTAATACCACTTTCAGGAGTGTACAAGCATAGACAGAAAGTGTTCACCTTATCATAATTAATTGCATAGAAAACTGAATAAACTGGGAATGTCTGCGCCTGATATAAAGGATCATATTTATATTCTCAGTGCACTTACTTCAGGGCAAAGTAAACCACCACCTCAGAGACTTAGCTTTTGAGTTTTGTATGGTCTTGCCTGTCCTAGATGCTTGACAGATGACATCTGTGGTCAATATTTCCCTTGGAACATAAGGCTACAGATGACATATGAGGTATGTAGGATTATTACATCAATCCTGATAAGAGCAGAATAAGTCACTTTGTTGTAACATTTTGTTATATATCCAGTAATTCCTTAAATTGGTAATTTTGTCAAATCTACATGTGTTGTCATAAATATATAATTTCATGTATTTTCATAAAAATCGAACACTTAAATTTGCAGGATTTATAAAGAAATATATGTTTAAACCAATAATTCTCTGCCGGCTCTGTCCCCTTAACACAATTTACCATCCTTCAATGTCGCCTGCATCCAGACCTTCCGGCTCATTTGGCAGCAAAAGTATTTAGAGTGACGCAAAACATATAATCCAGCAGACATGCATGATTGCATTTTTTTTTCTATATGCTCACACTCTGAGCAAATCAAAATGCCTGCCCACAGAATCACCTCCAAAGACAAAAGGATCTTGCTGAATGTTCTAGTAGCAGGAACCTGCTTGTCTACATAAAGCAGTTACATTGATGTAATGAGCTTTAGCTGCTGTCTTAGAGATAAACCATTTCAGAGCCCAATATCCAGGACCCTGTTTTTCATGAGGTCTCCTATGGCCACTAGTTGCGTAGCTTTGTGATCTAATGTGACTGCAGGGCCGCTTTTTGGCACCTTGCGAGATCTGGGGAAGCGCATGAGTTCTCACCTACTCATCAGCAGTCCACCTCCCATGCTGTGGATGTGAGACTGACTCCACTGAGAGACTCTGTGTACATAGCTCATGTTTCTTTTGCAAGCTAAAAGTAACACTGCAACACAACATCTGCTCCAGCAGATTCTGAAAACACCAATATTCCCACTCCTGAGGAAAATCAGTTGCCGTAATCATTTTATCTGTTATCTCTGACTGAGTAGGATCATTCTCTATAATATTTATCCTTGTCCTATCCACAACAGATGTAGACCCTCTGGAAGTGAGAAACTTTTTCAAGTGGAGCTCCACAATAAGTCTAAACAATCACAAGACAGTTATAGTTAAATTCTGGCAATATATGTGACCATGACCCAAGCTACCGAGCTTTCCTTTGTGTGAGTCATGCCAGAAAGACATCTGAGGTCTCAATAAAAACTGCTACTTTAGGCGTACCTATACTTTGCATTATATTTTGCTGATTCGAAAGTTTGAAACCCAGCCTATGATTTGCTTGAAGAACATTTCTGTGCCCTTCACACACGAGGCAGTTTGCACCATGAGAATTTGTGGGCTATTATATGATCACTTGCACATTTATGGGTTTTCTGGCTGCAGGGGACTGTCGGGGGTCTTTCAGGGAAATCTTCATGGGAGAGGTAAGCACCTAGGTCAGGGTAGGTATTCCTCTGTACCACAGATAACCTGTTGAATGGGGCTTAACAATGAGTGATACTTTCTATGTGTTACATGTTACATATTGCATCAATTCCTGAGCAAGCATTGTGATGGAGGCAGAATTGGAAAAGGGGCATATTAGGTTGGTGTTCCTACAGAAATTTCCAACACTTGGTAAGGTCCAGAAGAGTGCAAATCATGTATTCATCATGCATATCAGCACACACAAATCCCTAGCAAGGACATTTGATGGATTACATTTAGGATTACAGCCTGCTGTAGGGATTGGCAATCTCCTGTCTCAGTCATGATTGATCTACCTTTTTGTGCCAGAGTGATATTCTGTTCCCTGCTTCAACACCACACTCTCTGTTCAGATTGATTTCTGCACCAGAAACACAAGAAAAAAATCACCATAGTCATGGATCGACAAGCCCATTTACAACTCGGAAAGTCAGCACTTTGTACCAGTACAAGAGCGTTGATAACCAAAAGTTTTCTCTTTCCTTCGGAACGCACATAAAGTCAGTATTTTCCATACAGACCAGAGAACCGAAATGTTTCCATATATATTCTGGCCCTGATTATGAAAACATTTTGCTGTTAAAGATTCATAATGACACTGATGACAACTGTAAACATACAAATTCTGGAATGTACCAGACAAAATTGATTTGATCAAGGTAGGTCACAGAGACAATGCCAACCAGCCAGCATGATGGGTCATATGCATCATTCCCTGCACCATTTTTGTCTACTCATAGATCATCGGACATAACCAGCCTTACAGGAACTTTAGCAGCATACTTTGTTTAAAAAGCACCAAGAATGATTTGTTTAAAAAGCGCAATTTATAACACATATTTTTACCCAGGGAAGCTTCCATTGCTTTTCAAGCACAATACATGCTGGGTTGATGACGTAAAGAAGTTGCTCGTGCTAACTTGGGCCTTCGCGCTAGTGTTAACTTTTGCTCAGAACGGTACAGTATATATGGTAATATTGCCACATTGTGAAACAAAGGGACCGATGCTAGTCTACGCAGCTTTCCAAGGGACAAGAAGAGTAGAAAGGAGTGGGACATTGGTCTCTCCAGATGCATTTGATGCATTTAGCTGAGCAAAGCTGCTGAAAGAGCTCACAGGTGCTGCTAGTTTTGAACAGCGACTTAAGCAGAATACCGTGGCTACAGTTTTCTTTCACAAGAATACAACAGGTCCTCGGAAAATGAGTGAAGCCCGAGTAGAAAAACGCCACAGGCAGGAGACGGTGGATGTTCTCCTGCGAGGATGTTAACAACCCGCTACAGCAGCAGTAGCATCTGATGACGAAAATCCGGGCACTGGCACAATCACGGAGGTAGCCGATGACGAGACGCCTAGTCAGTCAACACGGCAGTCCGTAAGACTACAGTGAACAGCCGACAAAAAGTGGAACTCCATTCAACAGACGCACGCTCTCTGTTAGCATAGCAACTTAGTAGCCACTCACACACAGTGACTTTTGCAGACTCCTGCCTCTTCCCATCTTTCTTTGTCTTCATTTTGAAGATCATTTTGGCTTCTGTCTTCATAGTTTTCCTTCTTGCTCACATCTCTCTCATGTTCAAATAAGAAAGGTTACTCAGATTACATGTTTTTACACCATATGGTAAAATGAACGGGAATGAGCCCAGGTAAACCTTGTAACGTCACTCCTCAGACAGCATTGTGATGTGAACAATGATGCAACCTATGAGTGAAAAGTCTATTTTCCAATTTTATATAACTAAGATAAGTTGAGGAATTTTATCATTATTTTTACGTAGCTCATACAAATAGAGATCAACTAGGACAATAATGTTTTGGTAACCAGGGATCCCTTTAAGGTTTCTGCTCATACCATTTGGTTGGGAAATAATCTGGATTTGGATTTTCAGTGAAAATTAGCTCTTTCGGTAAGGTAATGGAACAGTTTCAAGTTTTGGAAAGCTATTTATCTGCTTAGTTGCCTCACTGCTCAAAACCAGGAAAACAAAATCTGCTCTCCTGTCACAAAGTCTTCGTCACAAGATTAATTCTTAGGCTCTCTGCCTGTTACAAATGGTTTTTTTTTTCTTGGGAATGAAACAATGTAACTTTCCTTGCCAGCTTATCAATTGTTTCCCCAAGTTGAAAATCCATGCTTGTGTTAATAAGCAAAGGGAGTGGGCTGAGGCTCATTTGGAGGAGTCGGCATCCCTCCAATCAGAAGGTTGATGGTTTGATTTCCAGCTGCTCCTGTCTATACGCCGAAATGCCCTTGGGCAAGACCTGAACTCCCAGTTGCTCCCAATGGTCTGATTAGTACCTTGCTCGACAACTCTGCTTCCATTGGTGTGTGAGCGTGTAAATGAATGAGTGAATGTAATCCAGTGTAAAGAGCTTTGAAACCCCTAGGTGATAAAAGCGCTATATAAGTGGAGTCAATCTTATATATTCGAGACATTGCTATGAATCGTCTCAGAGCTACAGATACACTCAGATCTGTGTAGCAGAAAACTTCCTGCCTTTTTGGGTGCCTGGCCAGACAAAATTCATAATTTTTAGGCAAGCTTTCTAAAATGATGATAAATGAATGACAAAAAACACTCAATACATTTCTAAAGCGCTTCTACCTGCAAACTGAAAACAGCTGCAAATGGAAAAGTCGCTACTTCCTCTGCATGTCTGAAAAATGTTTCTTTTTTATGTAAGTGATGGGTGTGTCAAAGTGTTTGTCAAACACAAAGTAGCAACTGAATGGGCTTCAAGCTGGTAGCTTTGCCCTTTGTTTTAAAAATAAACCTCATGTTCAGATGTACATAGAACTGAACAATCTAAGTGCTAAAAATTCAGTCACAGGCTGCAAACTTTGATGGAGCGGGGTGGGGGAGGGGGAGAGTCAAATGTGACACTCCATTTTTCAGGACCGAGCAAACATAATGAGAATCTGGCAGACATTATTACAGAGGCTGAAGAATTGTTGGGTTGCAATCACGAGGAGAGGAAATCTGAAGGAAGCCTATGAAAGATTCATAGAGGTGGATAGGGGCCAAAGAAGGGAGTGGAGTCGACAATGTGTTGAATGAGCACACAACATGACAAGTGATAATGAGTTGAGGGTGAATCATTCTGTGGGGATTCCTTCTGCGTGGAGACTCTGAAGCATCTCGATCACGCATCTAGAATGGGTCAAGGAGTATAACCACTATATCTTTTCCCAGAATTTACCATAAAACAATTTAAGAGGATTTTAAAAAACAGGTAAAAGAGGCATCTCACACTCCATCCTATGCTGGTTAACACAAACCTATTCCTACACACAGGAATGGAACAAAAAGCTCTTCACCTTTAACATAATCTGATTTTGGTTTGGTCCGCGCAGCTGCTAATGCTATCACACAGTGTAATTCAGTCCACCTTTTTCACACTCCCAACTTTAAATAAACATGGAATTAGGCCGAGATAAAAAAGGAAGCTTTCAGCTTGCGTTAATGAAAAAGATTTTTTTCTTCTCTTCCTGCACCCCTGAGGAGCAGAGACAGGGAGCAGCATCATGTTTGGCAGCAGAATAACTTGCATGTGCGATCGATAGTATATTTTCAGAGCTGATTGTGCTGTGCAGTAACAGGTCCCCACTGAGCAGCGAGATGTGCTGTGGAAAAAATTTGTGGCTTTGTTATATGAACTGTGACTTTTGTAGGGAAACTGCTCAGACCATGTTTACCGTTGATAGCGATGCCATGGTGGGCCTCAGCATCAGTCTCCCATGGGAGCGAGCCTGCCCTGCCCCACAGGCAACTCTGGCTCCAATTACCCTGACCAATGTGCCATAGAACTGTGTCACTTTGAATTATACATGGGCTTTGTTCGTCTTTAACCCAAGAGCACTGGGGACAGCAGTGGATCATGTTTACACTCATCCCACTATTAAAACATTTATTAACCTGATCGGTGAATTCAAAAAGATTAAAAAAGCAACCATAAACGGAAGCAAATAAACACATCCAGTACTAGGTAAGTATGGACTGCGTGTCTTGTTCCCATGCAGTTGATTGTCCTTCGCTATTTTTCCAGGATATCATAACCTACCTCATAGAAATAAACTATATTACCATCATCTCAACACTAAATTATGTGGTGGAACAATATCTTAATGGAAAATGGACAACATTTAGTGGGCACATTTCCAGTATCATGACTTTTTAGAGCACTATCAAAGAATTGTTTGACTTATGCATATTCACACAGGAAAGGAAAGACATCAAGGCATCAAAGTGGTCTCTGGAGGAAAACTGAAATTGATTGCAGTAACTTACCTAAGCTATTCAGCCCCATAACTGTTTTTTTTAGAAAGGTGCAGACATGGCGTTGGAAATTTTCAAAATGTGGTCCCTGGGCTAGTAGGCATTCTAAGACGTGATGCTTCATATTAATAGTTAATGGTTCTCCAAAAACAAATCTGGGTTTAGGAAATATTGACTGAGATTGCTCTCTCTCTCTCTGATGAATCAACAAGAAAAACAATGCTGATAAGCTAATGTGGGGTAAACAACTCATTATACTATCATGATTTACTGACAAACTTTTGGGACTTTTACTCATGAAAAAAGATATTTTCATAATAATGCTTGAGAATAACACTTGAGAACCAATTTAGTAAACAAACAGACAAAAAAACATTTGGTTTAAGGCTTGAAGACAACATGGTTTGGATTGCAATTGCTGGAAATTGGACTCAAAGGAGTAATACCAATTTCCTGCTCCAACGTTTTGCGAGGCAACCAAAAATGACATTTACCTGGAATTGACTACATCAAAAAATAGACACCTATCATGTTATGCTAATGAAGTAAGGAATTTGAATCATCACCACTGTTGGGACAAAATGTCCCTTTCTTTAAGAGAAGTGTTATTTATGAAACCATTGAAGTCTATTATATAATATGATTGCTGAGCCATGCTTGTTTGTCAAAAAACATAAAAACAATACGAGGGAAATGTAATGATGTGTGTTCTAGAGTAAAGATTGATACAAGTTGGGTGTGAAGACAGGGTTAGATCCTGTTGGAATATGTTGTGCTTTCAAATGGCCCTGTTTTATAAGTGTCTTGCAGACATTGTTGTCATGCTTTAAAATCCCAGCAAAGTTATATGATGGGAGGCAACTTCTGATGCCTCCACCCCTTAGTATTCCACCTGTAGAATTGTGCTAAATAAACAGAAATTTCGAGAGACTTTTTGCACCTTAACGGCTCATCATTTCATCCTTTTTAATAGAATTTTTCTTTCCCTGACAAACACAATAAAGTACTAATCGATACATTGACACTGTTTCTGCAGTCAAGGAATTCAGAGTAATGAGACTTTGAAAAGGATACAATTGTTGTGTGCTATATACATTTAAAGAAAAATGAACAGCAATATGGAAGGTCTCTATTTTTTCCTCTCCAAAAAGCCCTGAATTTTGAGCATCAACCACCCACACATCACACACTGACCAGCAGTAATCAAAGTTATGCAAACAGACATGCGTGCTGATTTGTGAACTCTAAATCACAGGGGAAATCAAGATGTGAAAAATGGAATGGGAATTGGGTTTTACAGTGAGGGTTCGTCAGCTGCTACATTATGCAGGTCAGCACTGCCAGATATCTCAGGCTTGTCTAATATAGCAGTGTTTTCTCATCATTATTCATTAACCACCTATCTAAAAAGGGTCTTGATATTTATTTAAACCTACCAGAGCCATATTTTACATGCTATTTTTCCTGGAAAGAGCTTGGCCTCACAAGCCTTAATGTTGCAAGTGAGCAACCAGCTGACCTGAAGTTTCTTTCAGCAACTGCATCTGTACCAGGTAATAAATGATCTTTAACCTCAGGAACTTCTTTATGGGCCTGTGGGTCCAAGGTCTGCTTTAACAGCTCGACAATCATACTTAACATTGTTTTATCGCCTGGTTACATTCTGAATTTAATTTCTCATACATAAAATTTGTAACCCAGGACAGAAGCTGTTTGCGGAGAGTGGTGCCTTCCTCCTGTTTAAAGAGATGTACTAAAGCTGCTAAAAACTGCAACATTCAGGTTAAAAAAAGCATCAAAGGAATGACACTACAAATATAGCTCTCTCCTTCTCTGAAAGAACTTTAGCAAAGGATGATAAAAAAAAAAATTCTTTATTTAAACTCTTTAGATGTGTGACCGATTTAGATCATGGTGAGATAGATGTGATGCAGCAGCCATTCTGACACAAAGGGCACTATTCAAGGAGTCATTTCTCCCTCAGTAAATGACTTTCACATTTTTTGATCAATGAAATACAGTGTCGAAACGCCTACACTGATGATGGCTGTCTGAGTTGATGCATATTGAAAAGCTTATCAAGTCAACCTCATTCACTAATGTCTGTCCATCTGTTATTATGCAGCCACTTCCAATATGGCGTTACAGAGAATAGGTCAACACATTTTCAGCAATTGAGAGCTCAGTCATTATGTTAATTAGGTCCGCCTGTATGATTGCACCAGCCCTTGTGAATATGCAGCTCTATAATCCACTACTCCATTTGTCAACAGGATTGTTCAAAACCCCGACGTCGTGTTTTGATTTCACAAATAAGAAATCCCAAAAAAATTAAGGTCAGCTGCCCCTGAGGCTTGTGATAGGAACCCTCTTATTTTGAAGATCACAAACTATGCCAGATAGGACAGCAGCTGCAGATCTGGGGAGCTGAACTATTATTTCACAAATACAAGACATCTGAAATGTATTCATTTGTGAGAAATGGCAACAAAGACACATCCAGTCACCCAAATGCAACCCCACTGAATAATTGTGCACACAAATCAATGGCCTTAGACGGTTTAGTGAGCTATTGTATTCAACAGGATGAAAATTGCAACGTAGACAATGGCAGTAGAGTTAAAGCAATTGTTCAATTTCTTTGTTTGTCCAGTATCAGACTGAATTGTCCGCCATTTCCAGCTTCACAGGGGGATGGTGATTGCGTTTTCAGAAATCAGACACTTAAAACATTTGAACCCATGCATTGCTGAGAGTGCAAAAGTAAACCCCTTACTTTTGAATTTTTGTATTTTAAAGTAATTCTAACTCCTAATGGACTGGAAAGTGCATCAATAGCAGTATCTACCTCTGAAGCTCAGTTGGTTTTAAGACACCAATTCTGTATCGAGACAACAAAAAATGCCAAAAGATTAAGAAACAAAATAAATATATCATAAATTCTTCCTTTTGCTTCGAGTTCACATTCCAGTTTCTATATACATTGTATTATAATCCCTGCCCAGCTAATTGTTTGAGCATCAGAGTTGATTTTACAGAACACATTAGTTCTGTTTTCGCAATCGACAATTGAAACAAGCTAATTTCAGCACTGTCCAATGAAAATGTGATTTTAAAAGCTGTTGAGAATTATGAGGTCAAGTATACACTCTGTCAGATCACAAATATCTAAAGTTGAAGTTTGAAGCCTCTTTTTTGATGCTGAAATTGTAAAACAAAGTACATTTATCTACTATTTTCAAAAAACTTGGAAGGGGTGGGGGGGAGACATCTGACTCACATTTAATCGTTTATTGGGCATATTTTGAATTCTGTTATCTTTTAAATAATTAAAATGATGAAATGTAAATCTAGAGCACTTTGTTTACTGTATCTGCATGTAGTTGCAGACAGTACTGTTGTCCGCATTGCTTCTCACATCTCTGGGGTCATCAAGCAAACACTTTCTAATGAGGATATAAGAACTGCATATGAAAGGCGATACACATTACTGACTCAATCTGGGAGTGTGTATATACTGGGGCCAGTTGGCAACCGTGCCAGTAGCTTGGCCAGGCTTTTGGCTTCTCCTTCTATGCTGTTGATGTATGCCTTGCCAGATCTGCTAATGCAATTTATTATGCCTTGCAGTTGACAACACTTAGAAACCCTGATTAATGCATTTGCAGCCTCTCACTGGGGGGAATTAGGTATTGTTGCCAGTTTATCAACTTTTTTTTCCACTCACAGATCCAAACTTGTCTGTTTTGTTTTTGGGGCATATGCTGTGAAGGACTAGAAGGAAGTGAACACAATGACCTAAATGTACGGACTCAGCATTTTGCAGAAAGGATGAATTTTTATCTTTCTCTTGCATGAACACACTAGGGATTTTCTTCGTCTGAAAAAAAAAAAATCCTCTTCTATATAACAGTGTCCATAGTGATACTGAATTAATGAAGTCTCAGTGGGCATATTATTGTATTGACAGTAATCTGAACAAGTACAGGCAGAGTTGTGCTGTGTTTAGCCTCTGTGTTGTAAAATGTGTCCAGTCTGTATGTTAGATGATGTGTTTTTATATATCAGTGAAACAATGTCTACATTTGCATGAAAAAAGGAGCAGTCAAGTAGATAGACATGGTTGACAATTACACTCAATACAGGGTTGAGCAATTGAAATGGTTTTACACCTGACCCAATTTCTGTTCACATATGGCTGGTCTGGTCAGCTACAATTTTGCCTTCAAATGTAAACTATTCTTTTTTATCACATCCCCATATTTACTATATGCTACTTTCTTTTGAACAGCAATAAAACAATATGTTATACACATGTATAAACACGCCGTAAGCCGTTTTCACCTTCAGTTCTACGAGTAAACTGAAATTACATAATGTGTGAAATACTAACTTGATCTAAATACAATAACAGCACGAGCTACTAGTCATGCGAGGCTGAAATGTCAGATCTGTTTATTTTTACCTCGTTGGCTCCCACGTGCTGGCCTGCAGTTGCAAAATCCCTGTCCTCTCTATTGTTAAAGGCACTAGTAAATACACAAATGCTTCTCTGTTAATACATGACAACAACAAAAACACAATTTCAGTGCTTCTGACAGGAGCTGCTGATATCAAAGTCAGAATTATTGAATTACATCATGGTGATGCCGAATCTTCAAATGAGATGTGAGTGTGAAATATTACAGCCCTTTTCCTGTTGAGACTGAGTGTCTCAATGTCAGATGATCCTTCTGTTGCTGAAAAATACCCAAACCCTCGTGATTATCATCTCATATTGTTTCCCAGATATGCACCTGAATTCATGGGCACACAAATAAATACATCCACACACACCCACACACACTAAAACTTCATCTCTGTTACCTAACTCCTCCTCCCTAATACTGTATGAGCATGGTGATAGGTTATACATTTAATGTGTAGAGACATTTGCATTTCTCATCTCAACCAAATAAAAGTAACATTGCTGAATTCAACAATTTACCAAATGACAGCTGTCAGGTAATGACTATAGAAATATATGCAACAAATTGATCAACTTGAGATACACCAATGTTAATACCTGATTTGCCTGACGTAACAAAAAAAGGAAAAACAATGCAAACTAAAATTCTTCGCATAAACTTACATGTTTTCTGTACAAAATTGTACACAGCAGTGCTATGCTTTGAGCTACAGAACCAATCGGAATTTTCACTCTAATTTTGCAACAGATAGTCTTAGTTGTTTTCAAGTCGGTATATTTCTATTGTGTCACGTTACACATACAGTCTCACACAATGGAGGTGGAGGGAGAGGGGACTAAATTAGAATGAGGGAGAGGGAGGGGGTTCCCTCTCCTACATAGAAAATATAAATAGACCGCAGCAGTGTTATAGTAATGAATTGGCCACAATGTTTGTTGTGCTTGGTTCTGCTCAAGTCATACATATGAAAAGCAAATGTGATTTTGTCACCTACCGTTTGGAAGCTTGTGACTGTTCTCTATTAGCCACGCAAACAGGTTGGCAAAGTTGCAGTTGCACACCCAGGGGTTGCCCTCTAGCCTCACCACCCGCAGGGAGGGCAACTGACTCAGTGCCCCCACCTTTAGGGTAGACAGTGCATTACGCTCCAGTTCTAGTTCCCTTAGCGAGGTGAGGCCCAGGAAAGCATCCTCGCTAACCATGCTCAGATATGGGTTGTTACCGAGGCGTAGTTTGATCAGGCTCCGGGACTCCCCAAATGTCCCTTTTGGGATTTCAGTCAGATTGTTGCTGCCTAGGTCCAGGAAGACCAGCCTGGAAGACGTGCTGAGTGTCCCTGGTTCTATGTGGGAGAGGGAGTTGTTTCTGAGGTCAAGGTAGACCAAGTCACTATACAGAACCAGGAAGTCTGATGGGATGCGGGGTATCCAGTTGTCAGCCAGCAAAAGCCTGCGCACGTCCAAGGGGATCTCATCGGGTAGACGGGTCAGTCCTCTGCCACTGCAGTCCACAGTGTGAGGATCTGGGCATAGACAGGTTGCTGGGCAGTTTTCCCCCAGGGTCCACAAGACAGAGGTCAGAAAGATGAGGATAAGCTGGAGCCATAAAACACATGGCAACATGGTCAAGGGGATGAAATGAGTTAGGGGTTAAAGAAGCTTAGGGTGGGGGCAGACAGGAGAGGGTGGACAAGGGGAGAGGTCAGAGGGCAGGAGATCAGGACAAGGGAGGGGAAGAGGAGAGTGAAAGGGTCTGACTGAGGCTCAATTCTCTTGAAGAGGCATCCTGCTATCGCTGAGATGGAAATCTGAAAGCGCATCGGAATGGTGAGGTAGCAGAAGAGCCGCGAGTAGATCCAGGAGATCATGTAGCAGGCTGCCCGGATTGAATGGCAGACGAGTGGCTTTAAACAAACAGAGAGAGGTCGGTAGTAGCGAGCAAGAAAGTCGGAGCTTAACCGAGAGGGGAGGGTAGCTTAAGAGAGGTGAAAAGAGACAAGAAAACTGTGGCTGCTGAGAAGCTGGGGGAACAGACGAGGGAGAGGGGGGTGGAGGAGGGGTCCCTGTCCGCCACGCTACCCCACAGTTGATCTGGCAGCGCTGACAGACAAAGACAATAAGGTCTCTGACACAAAAGGATAAATGGAGCTGTGATTCAAGCATGACATGCAAAGAGTAACATCGTTGCATTCCTCCATTAGTCCTGTGTTTGAGTGTGAAGAAGCCTGATGCTCAGACGCGAGGAAGAGAGAAACCCACGGAACATCGCTCAAGTGTATGGTAAGGTTATCCCCCTTTATTATTTTGCTTGCTGAGCTCCCACTGCCCTGCAACGTGCTGTGAAAAGACAACAAGGCTGTCCTCTTGCGCTGTCCCGCAGGGAATTAAAGCCGTGTCGCCGTGCAGAGGGAATCCAAGCGTCCAGGGAGCGTCATGCGTGTGGATCGGTGTTCTGAGCTGTACACAGCCCTGCCAAGCCAATGTCTGCCTCTGATCTATCCCTTGCACTCACCCCTCTCCTTCTTTCGAGGGAGGCGTGCCTCAGCCATGCTGTCAACATGTGATGTCACTTCCTATAGTGTGATGACATTATGATCAGTTGTATCTGGGGCAAAAAAGGAAATCCGCCAATTTTTTATTATATATGAAGCAAAAAATATATTTTCTATTTCTGGAGTCTGTCACATTAATCTTGATCATGTAAGAGATTTTTGCATTTGCATGATGCACATTAATTGAATGATAACATTTATTAAAGGGCCTTTTTTATAAGTCATTCCACAAAAATTCCATTTATTTTATTTTTTCAATTTTATTTTTATTTCTACTTTGCCTATTACATTGTCCCACATTTCATTGCTGTATAATGAAAGTGACAAATAAAGTAACTTATGCATAGACGTCACCATCTCTATATATTTTGGGTTGGGTTGGAATTGTTGGACAAGAAATCATAAATATAAAAAAATATATATATAATCAAATATATATATATGTCTTGTCTTTTTTGTTTTGGGCAATGAAAGAAGGGATTTACGAGGGTTTAAAGCATGAGAAGACAATCGATTCAGGGGGTGTATTGAATTCCCTGAATGCAATTTGATGCAACAGGTAAATGCAATTTGACCAGGGGGACAATGGATTACACCAGCCGAGGATGGGTGGGGTGTCTTCACTGTCATGGATTGGGTGTCATGGCTGTTAATTGTGCATTTCCAAGTAAGATAAAATACACAAAGGAGATCTAATACCTTGACCAGGCAATAAAGTTTAAATACGTACTCCATACGTATCATTCTTTGCTTGAAGCATCGACTGAAGGCGTTTGAGTCTGCAGCCGTGATGACTTTCTGTCAGCGGTAAGACAGATCATTTTTCAGTGAGGAGATTTTCTCCCAATCAGCATATAATAGTTGGAAAGACTAAAGTCTGACACCACTTCAAACTGTTTGCGGCGAATATCGTTAAAATTGGATAGCCAGATTCAGTTTTGCTACTGTTGTAAGTGTCACATTATTATTGTCTGGAAGGTGTAAGGTTTCTTCCCAAACCCTGTCAATGGGTTGCAGAAAAGAGAAGCACTAATGACATTTCTCTTCCTGATGTAGCACTTTTGCTGAGGATGGCTGCAAAAAGAGACCTCAGATCAGAATTTGCATCTATGATATCCCAACAGTTGAATTTGAAGTAAATACATGTTTTTTTTTTTGTTTGTTTGTTTTTTGTTTTTTGTGTGTGCTATCCATATGTAAATGTGTACGTATATATGTGTATGTGTATATTGTGTACGTGTATATTGTATGTGTATATGTATATAAATATATATCCTGTTTTCTTTTTCTTTTCCCTCTATTGTTGCTGCTGCAACACATGAATTTCCCCTATGGGGATCAATAAAGTATTATCTTATCTTATCTTATCTTATCTTATCTTATCTTATCTTATCTTATCTTATCTTATCTTATCTTATCTTATCTTATCTTATCTTATCTTATCTTATCTTATCTTATCTTTACTCTGCTTTTGAATAACAGGTTAGTTGATACACTGAGTCTTACTACTACTTGATGAATAAAAATCTTCATCTGTGATTGACATGCCCTAGGGTGGTCAAATCAGGGGTCAGGTTTGTAACAGAGCATACAGCAGTAGATTCAAGGTGACAAAAAATGTCCAGCTGCCCCGATAAGATTTACTGTATCTGCAAATGCTATGACTGGATGACTGAGAATCTTAACAGACGGTGGAGAATTACATAATGCATCTCCATTTATCCTCTCCGTCAAAATTGTCAAGCAGGCCCCCTTGTTATAGATTTAGAACTGCCTTGGGCTTGATAAAGACTTTTTCTTCCAGATCTGTAATCCAAGGTTACAGCTCTGTGCGACCTTTATAATTATTTTGTTCATAACAACTTAGACATGTTTAAAGAAGTTTCACTCAAACAATGTAGTCCAGTTTTTCTTCCCAAATACATGACCCTGACAACGCACTAAGAGTAATGCATGATGAGCAACCGGTTTCTTTGGACACATTGAATGGAACTGAGCCAATTTGATCACGTCCCTCTATTCATTGTCTGCGGTGATAAATCAAATTTAGCGGTGACAAACCAAAGAAAGGATAAAGTTTTAGTTGGTCCAAGTAAAGGTTCTACATTGCATAAGAACAGTTTTTTTTTTTTATCATGAAATGAATCCTGTATAAACCAGGGGAAATGGAGTTGGGCTTATATTATGGACAGCAGTGACTTTAATCAGGTCCAGTTGTCTGGGCAGACTATTGCTATGCCTAATGTTTGAATATTATCATTAAGTCTTTCTCTAAAAAAGGTGCATATTGGGCAGGATAGTCCTTTTCCGCTGCTTCATTTCTGTCATTTGCTTCATTGCTGCAAAGCTGAGATGGAACAGACTTGCATATAGGCCTACTTACAATGGAGATGCTCACATCTGAATGCAAGTGGAGCACCAGGAGATATAATGACCATTCTGCTGTTCAGGGAGATGCAGATGCTAAATTCCCAAATGGGATCCTGTAAGTCTCTAGACTGCTTTTTACTGTGAGACAATTTGGGTAACTGCTGGGTAGCTTTACAACCGTGGACATTACCATCTCTACATCTTTGTCATTGTTCTTGTGCACGATGAAGGCCTTGTATCCCTTTTATTGCAGACTGCAAGTGGCCATGAATTTTTATAACACTGTCTGATTGTTAATTAAAAACTGAAAGGCAAAATATATCTTAGTCTGACTTTAGCCTTTCTTAATTAATCATCACCTTCAAATGCTCTCTCTATGCAAAATAATGCTCAAAGCAATGATAAATTATTAACATTTTTTAAATCATATGTACCCTGCAGATCACTATATTTGAAATGTAATGGAAATATTTTGCCTCTCAGAGGCTGATTTGCTAAAGACTTAAAAAAAAATTACATTTGTGCCTGAAACTCGACATAACAAGACCTTATTGTTAGACTTAATGATACATATGAATACAAATCACCTCCAGAGCCAACACACTGTGGCGGGAGATAGACATATCTATTATAATATAAAGGAATAAGTATGTTTTGCATCTATAATCATAGAAATTCAAGTGCAGTTAGGAAATTGTATCAAATGTCATGTTTCCAAGACTAATATATCTATAAGTATTATTTCAACAAAGTGTTGATAAACATATGCAAAGAGAAGATTTATGGACGTAGTGAGAGAGGATATGAAGGTAGGTTGCATGAGAGATGAGGATAGCGAGAGTAGAGTTAGATGGAGAAGGTTGATTCGCTGTGGCGACTCCTGAAGGAGAAAGCAGAAAGGAAAAGAAGACAAAGAAGTTGATAAACATGTGCATGCATGAAAACATATATACTTTGTAAATGACAGATGAAGGATATCAGGTAGTTTGTTAGGTGGTTAGTCAGTTGCTCTTTCAGTTATTAGATCCGTCCAATAACATCAGCTAAGTCGGAGATAAACAGTTGGGTAAATCTCTATTAAAGTGATAAAGTTAATAATGATTGGGATGATACCTCTCAATTATGAGTTGTTTTTTTTCTTGGATAGGCTATGACAAGTAAATTTGATCTCAGTTTGCATTTTTTTGTTATATTGAATTTTTAAGTGTCTGCATATAAGCACATAGAGTTTGTTGTTCATACCTTTGTGTCTGTAACATGGTAAGTGTGTTATTAATACCTGATAGTGTCACATGTTAGCGTCTCAATAATAAGTGTTTTATGTTGTGATTGGTGGTGGCCACTGCAGCTTAATCCCTGCTCACTTACGGCTAAAATTAACCAACTGTCTAAGCGCAGCTGCAGATGGAAGCAAATCAAATCCCTGCCAGGTAAGGATTAGATGAAAAAGGAAAAAGGCCTTTGTGGGCAGTAGGAACTGAAAGAAGGAGCACCACGGTGCAAGGATTAATTTGGGTTATTGAGGCAAGGTTTGGAAAAAAAGTTGTATAATCACAGAACTTTTGGCTGGTTGAAAGTTCATTTGGTTGTCCGACTAGACTATTTTTACCTCAATAAAACTGGATATCTTGTCATTACACAAGCTATTTCCTTTCAGTTATTCATCTTGTAAACATCACTGGTACAATCTAAATGCATAGTAATATCAGTTCAGAGTGACAGGAGGGTAAAATGCAAACAAAAAGAAGTCTAGGAATGGAAATCAACATGGTGTTTGTGTGTCAAAACAATTGTTAGTCAATAGTTGCCCGTGTAGTGAATAAATCTGGGCCCACAGTGGGGAGTCCCTCCCTACAGATCAGCCTGTGTGAGAGAAGAGAAGGTAAACACTCTCCCGCTGTAATTAAAGTAAAAGCCATCAATAAATGATGAATGTCAAACACAGCATGCTGTTTGGCCTGGAAAACAAACTACTGTCCTATAGATTCTTGGGCACAGTAGGGCAGGAAATGAGGGTCAGCATGGTGGAAACGCAGTGAGAGGAAGAGTAGAGGATGTTAAGGGGTGCTGCTGCAAATGTCACTTTGTCCCTTTCAACACTTCTCGGAATGCGGTGAAGATGTAGCAGCAGCTGTCATTTCTTAAGCCATCCGGTGACATTTGGGATTCTGGGCAGCTCGCCCTGAACTGGGACAGAAAGTAGGAAGGAGCACAGGGGTGTTTCTTGCCAGCCAATGGCAGGGCGGAAGGGATCGCTCAGTTGCTGTGCGTGATAGCATCAGTCAAACCAGACTCACAGGGTATTACAAACTTTTTTAACCCTTACCACTTACTAATGTTTGTGGCAGTGTTGGCACGGGCAATTAAGAGAGATCTGCAATGTCTGAATAGATTATATCCCAAAAAAACATTTTACTTTATTGGTCATTTGTCTTGAAGGGCACACGCACAGTAGAACTGAGAACTCTTCTTTTTTTTGCACTTATGAATCGACAATTCTGGAATCTAATGCTATATATATGATTTCCTTTTTTGTATTGACCATAGATGTTTAGTTTATGGACGAAGTCTCACATTGAAATGAGTCTTGAAATGCTGAATTTGTTCGTTTCATGGTGGCTGAAATGAACCGCAAAATCTTCTCTTATCCTTTTCTACCCCAGAAGTGGATTTGTTTCGCTTTACTGTTTATGACGTTACAAAACCAGTCTGGGAAAAAGAAATAGATATATAAAATGATTCATCTGCTCATTTAGCTAACAACTAGACAACTCTTAATCTTGATTGTGTGGACATTGTCCGATTTCTTTTTTTTCCTCAGCCAAAAGCTAGCACTGATAATGGAAACTTTTCGTCCTTGGGCTCGTCTAATGCCTGGAATCACTTTCAAACCAATGTAATGCTGTCACGTAATTTATTATTTCCATGTTGTCTTGTTCTTGTTCTTTTTCTTAAGCAGATCAGCGATCGCTGAGAGATTCGCCCTATTAAGGACATGTTTTTCATTTACCTATGTGTGTATTTATTTATTTTCCCGACTACTGCATTATCATACGATTCACAGAGGGAAACTTGAGCAAATGTTGATAGCGTTAAATGAGTAAGTGGAGTCATAGCTCATTTATTGAGACCAGTGTAAAAACAAATCCTGAAATAAAATGTTTGAGTATTGACTAAAAAATGAAATTTAATTCAATGGTTGAAGCCCACATATCAATATTTATAGGTGGAATTACTCCCAGCCCATTCTAACAATAACCATGCTCTCCATCTGTATCACACAACCACTGCACACAACATTGTTTACATGCAACCTTCAAAATAATATTCCCAAAATAAAGTGAGCCATTTGGTAGGGATGTGGACATGTGGAAAACAATAAGTACAATTACAGTTTCAAAAGAAGAAATACAAAAAGAGAAAGAAGAGATTTCCTGATTCTGTCTCTGATGAAACGACCTATCTTAGGAAATCCCCCTAGGCAGCATCATTGGAGCTGTAAGGCTGTAAGGCCACTCAAGGTTGAGACAAAATTGAATATTTCCACGTTGCTGTGATATGAGAGAGATTTGTGGGATTTAAAGTGGAATTAATATAGCTCATCAACTACTCTGTAGTTATCACAATTGAGCTTTTGAAAATCATGCATTTCTGGCATAGCGTGCCTTCACTATGGCCTACCTTGCTATATCTTCACCTACAGATACCTTTGCTATAATCCATCAGCGACCTTTTTCCCACAAACCTGGTCATTCCAAACAGGGGAATCCAACTTCACCTTCCTCATTCAAATAAAGGCTATGATTTACAACTTCATCAACAGAAATTGAGAGTTTTGAGAGCATAGAACAAGCCCTTGAGGCATTACATGCACTAATTGAGTTGTAGAGGTGTCTAACAGACGGTGTTGATAGTTTATTACGAAATCATTAGTATGTAGTGTCACCACTGAACACTCATTAATTTCTCAGGGACCATAAATGACATTGGCGCACCAAACAGGGGCCTTCTGGTTAACATAAACAAAGACCTCGGATTTTGTGACCTGAAGGCTAGAAGTATTGTGTCATTTAATTTCAAAGGACATGTTATTTTCCCCCTGAGCTCTCAGCACAGTAGAATCTAAAGAAGTAATTAAAGTAAGACGATAAGAACATTTTGGTTATGTATAGAGCACAAATATTGAACTGAACCTTTCTTGCCAAAGTGAATCATGGTTCATTCTATCAGTGACAAGATACCAGGATCCTTTTGCTCAAGACTTACTAAGAAATAAGACTCATCCACCAATTTGGAAGTATATTCCAAGGAAAATTTTACATTAACTCTCCATCTGTTTGTCGAATCTTTCTACGTGCCAGAGTGAAAGCCCCCTCGGGTGTTTTACTGTAGATGTCTGTCTGATAAACTGACATAATTGCTCTCCGTCTTCTCTGTAACATATTAGTTGAGCATGGTCTCAGCTATACCAAAGCCATTAGGCTTCACTTCATTCTTTGCACTGAGCGAAGTCCATCAGGGCCAGATGTCAAGTGATTATCTAATCCAGATATACCACGATTATCTGGAGAAAACACTTTGAAGCAGCAGATACTCTCCAATTCCATAGCATTAAACTATTTTTAGTTAATCCTCTCCCTGGTGTTTGTCAAGTCCACATTCAAGCATGCAGTCTGTACTCCAAGTTTCTTGAGAGTCGCCAAAATAACAGTTTTCTTGAGAGAAACAAAAAAAAAGGAACATTCAAGTGCTTATACAAAGAGGCAGGTGAGGGACTGCAGATACAAAATTGATGTGCTCTTTAGCTTGACATTTATATGTGATGTCATTCTGTATTTGTCAAATGTTCGAGCTATGAATGTGGTCAACTAGCAGGACAAACACGTTTATCTAGTGGGTTTAATGCTACATCAGGGAAGGTATATCACTGTTTATAAACTGCAAATCCCTGTTTTTTTTTGGTTTTTTTTTTGTATCTGAGCACAGCCACTGTGAGAAGGCCTAATTAATTTTCCTGGCTTATTTTACAATTAAGTCTTTGGTTTACAACCAAAAAATTTTGGAAAGAATTTGAAGCTAAATGAACTGGTGAATGGAGAACTTGGACTTCTGCCTCTGCTCCTTCTTTAATAACTCCTGCAGCCCACGCATTTTTGCTTGATTCCAGCTGTGCGCAATTATGATTTTTTTAATGCAGCCTAAAGCAGAAAGTAATTTGCATGGATGGAAAATTTCAGGGTAACTAGCGACAAGATACTGTCTCGATACTATGGTCCAGATAAAACCTCCTAGATAACAAAAGCTGTTATTTATTAAAAGCATTGTTGACAATCAGCAACAATCGTTTAGCGTCATATTGAAAGATGGATGGTCAGACTGATAGGTGGATCAGAGAGATGGACGGAGAGATAGCATGACTATGTGTAAAGTGATGCTCGCATTCAATCTTGTTCTATGACTTGAATGGATTTCTTGGTCAGAACTGATTCATAACAAATGTAGCAAAGGAACTGTGTATACATGAATAGTCACTTCAGGAAAGAATACAATTCATAACTGATCAGAATGTTTTACATTATAACTTTAGCAATTGTCAAATTGTACTGGAGACGTTTTCAGATCTCCAAGTTGGTCGGCTCCTCATGTTTCTGGTGTGCGTGTGAGTGTGTATGGCAGAGGATGGGGGGGGTTTGAAATACCACAGTGAGATTTAAGCTGTCACTGGTCATTGTTGCTTCTGTCGCACTTCTGTCAGCTGTCTGTGATTTCTGTCCACCAGGAGGAAGAGGACCATGACTGAACTCTTGTAAACTCATCTCAAGCCTTGCTCCCTGGATTGAAAGACAGCTGTACTGACCCTCAAGCTTCAGCAGTGGCCGATGACATGCAGCGATGCACTGACACATAAGAAAAACAGACACACGCACACACCAACATACACGAAAGGGTCTCAATCCACTCAATTACCGAGGACAGATCTAGGTGTAAAATTACATATACAGAGGGGGGATTCATTATAAACAGCCAGACGTAAAATTAATTCAAACCAACTGTGGCTGCAAACATGACACTGTATCATTCACAATCAACCCATCGAAAGGTTTCCATCATTGATCCACAGCCAGCTGGCTGCTTCACCGTGAGAATCAAGACAGTGTGATGCCAGACACCAAAGAAGTATAGCAGCTCAGGAATAAAGGCATGGAGACACAGAGACATTGAAAGGAAAGAGATGCAAATTGAATTGAGAGACCAAAATTAGATAGAAGCACAGAGATGCAGACATTTTTTTGCAATTTGCCTTGTTTTTATCGGCTCACGTGCGTTGCCACTTGAAGAGGAGTGTGCCCTGTCAGCACAGGACTCGCTCCTGACTTGTCAACGCCAACACACACCTCCCTATCCTTGCCAACTGCCAGACCAAATCAGATGGTCCGCTGATCGCGTGTAGTGTATTACCAGGGTGCAAAAAAGAAGCTTCAGCTCTCTCCCAGCAGCACTTTTAAAGAAAATGTTTCTACGGGTCAGGTTTTAACTTTGCCCTAAGATGCATGGATCATTAAATATATACATTACCTACTCTACTTCTCTGAAAGCCTGAAGAGGTGAAAGCCATGAAATTAAACACTCAGTATTTATTAAACGTCCCCTACTTTACACGAAGCTATACATGTTACAATTAAACTGATATCAGAGGGTGTTTTTGTAGTGCATTGTGATGCAAGCAATAAAAACAAGGTAGATTCAGCCCAAAGCCTTTTTTGACCTTGCTCGTTAAATAGGGTTTTGTGTACTGATTAATTGTTAACTAGTAAGTTTCAAACTATGTACTTTTTCATTTTACCCAAACTTGAAAATTTCTGAGATCCCAAATATTAACCAGTTAAAATGCTGGAAAAAAAAGCAAGCTTGCCACTCAAGAGAAAGGCTCTTTTGACAATACTAGTCAACTGCAGATATAAATAATCTAAACTAATTAAAGGCAGAAGCCAAAATGATCAGTAGTTGCAGAAAATTGTCTCCAGCAGTGGGCAAAGCATTTCCAGGTCTTCATGCAGAAATAGATAAATAATTTTAGTTCTGTCAGTTTCCAATCACATTTATCCAGTTCAGGTGTCTCTATTTATATGATAGCCAAGAATTCCAATTGGTCGATGTTGATATTGTTCCATTGCAGGTGAGTTATCCTTGCCTTGCTGCCTATATGCTCACCTGCTGTTACTCTCTTGCAGCAGATGCAGTGGCCTCCCACTGTCCTGACGTGCTGCAGCAGTGTCCGTCATCTATCGTCCACAGCAGTAAGCAGCTGTCCTCTGCTCTCCTGCTTGGTTCCATCACCTTGTTATGGAATACAGATCACTATATTAGCTACGAAGTAGGGACATGTTTTGAAAATATCAGAATGTACGGAACAGTCTTTGAAGCTACACACATTAATATTTTATCTTTTAAAAGTAGCCACTTATTATACTTTGTGACAGACATCACAACTGAGTCTTAGTGGTTATCTTTTCATTGATAACATCACTGCTAACGTTGGGCCATTTCCTTTAACTTGCATGTTCTAGATCCACTGATCTTGCAAAACAGCTACTTTTATTACAAAATATGTGAGTTGTATATATATATCATTGTATATCTACTCTGTACATCTGGAAGGAACTCCGATCCAGTCAGTGTTTTTGTGAATCCCACTGCTTTTGATGGCAAGATGTGCTCTGCAACTGGCCATCCATGCTAACCAAAGGCAAAGTAAGCAAGTCGAGTCATTGCCAAGGAGTGCCAACATTGTCTCAGGTGGTCCAGGTAGCATTGTATTTTTTTCCATTATCTGATTAGCCTTGGCAGCTGGCCTTGCAAATATGGCTGTAAAGGTCATGAAGTGTATGGACCAATGATGAACAGCGGCCAGAAGATAATGTACGGTTGTCTGACTCAAAAAGTCAAATAAACCTGGCTTCGGGAATGTTCAGTTGATTAAAATTTATCCATGGAAACCAACCTAATCAGCTTTACATATAGCATATGATGATTTAATCCAAGGTCAGTTAGTCACATTATTTCAGTCAAATCATCCCTGCCTGTTTTTTTTTTTTCTTCAATCAATTGCTTTTACAACACCCACAAGATCTTCAGTTCTCTGAATGTCTTTTCATGGAACGCCTCAAAGCAAAGAAAAATAGGCTCCCATTTTTGGACAAAAATAGTTTTGTCTTCACAGCATCCTTTGTGCTGTTAAAAGCTCTTGAAATTTGCCAGAGTTCTTAACAGACGGCATAATGACTTTACCTCTGTTATTCCTAAACAAATCATTCATGTATTCTGCAATGTAAATAGTTGGCAAGAGTTTCAGTATGTACAGGGCATGATAGTCTGTGATTCAGGAGTGTTTGGTAACCCCCACCCCCACACATACTTTCCTCAGAGACCCAGCTACTCTTCTTTATCTCTGTTGCAATCCTTTTAATTTTGGGACATGAAGAAGAGCAGCCAAGCTGCAGTGTCACATCATCATCAGGCAACCATTTTTTCTGTCATCTTTTTGTTTCACTCTCCAACACACTACAGACACACACACACACACACACAACAGAGGAACTGAAACCAAGGACAGGCTCGTACACCCCGCAGCCCTCGGGCGTGTGCACTTTCCACTGTGTAGAACTGTGGAACACTGCTAGTGGAAAGGGCAATGTGACTGGCTTCCCAAGTGAAGCCATTGCCCTCAGTCCATCTATTGTGAACATGTTTTAGACCGAGGAAAGGAATATCAGTGCTGCTCGTGACAGCAAAACATACTAAAGGAGGCACAGACAGACCCATGAGCAAGGATTAAGGGAACATCTGTTTTTCTAGCAGCTCCTTCACCAGAAAAAACAAGACAAGTGAACTGCTTATGTGAGCAAATGTTGGGGAAAAGTCCCATGTGTTTATCAGATAATAGACATCAACAAATCTAAATATAGTCCCTCTGATTCAGTGCTTCAAAAGAGTTGAGTCTTAGTTGAATGTTAGTGAACATATATATTTGACAGAAATATCTCTGAATCAACTGCCCGTACTCTGATTGTGCAACACAGCAACTATTATGACACAAGTCAAGGTTGAACCCAATAACAGTGCTACTAATAGGTTGTGTCACTTTCCATAATGAACATACAATATCATGTCAAGTGAATTTCAATGTTTTATTTCAGGGAAACTGTATTGTGTGGTAGATTTTTTCTATGCCCATTTTGAAAAGGAAATAATTGCGTTGTGAACACGTTTTAATTTCGAGTAAGGCTGCTTTTTCCAAGAAAATTTCACAAACAACATACACGATAACATAACCACAAAATGAAACTCTTAGAAGAGATAATAACCATTGCACTGCAGCAATAATAAAACACTTTGCAGCAATAAAAATAACTGTATAACTGATATAAGTTGTTGTTCAATCCATTTAAAAGTTGCAAAGTTTCTGAAACCAGTTTTGTTGACATCAGTGTGAGCGATGTGGGATACCTAAGTGTTACCGGATTGTATAATGTACTTACTAGAATTGACATTTGCTGCTGCCCCACTAAGTCAACCACATTCTTAATTATTCATTGTAGAAATCCATTACCATTAGGAACTTATTAGATTGTCCTTGGATGAAAACCATGACTGGTGTTCTCATGTTCTGTGGCTGGTGAGCTGTCACGCATTTGTTTCTGTCTGGAAACATTCAGAAGGATAAAAGAGAAAAGAAGTTCTCCTGTTCCTCCATGTATTCTGTTTGTTTGCCGCAACTTTAAAGATCAAGTCAGTGTTATTTTGAAAAGTCAAACTATAGATAATACTATCACTGAAAATGCCTTACTTTCCATCCATCTGTTTCTCCCTACTTATCCTGGTCTGGTATGAATGAAGTAAAACAGGCATGACTTGACCTATCATTCCAGCCCCTGGTGGAGGGTTCAGAAATTTGAGAAACCACCACAGATGATACTCTCAATATGAAGGAACAATTGTGCAATTGTAACCTTCCCCCAGATGTGTGACCCGCTCGCACATTCTGTAAAGGCACATCCGTGGTGTATCCAGGGCAGGACTGTATTACAACAAGTGATTAAGAATCGAACTCCACACCTTTTCTCTCAAAACGCCTGACAAGCCACTGGTTTGCTTTCCACTGAGGCTGGAAAGAATACTGATGGAAAGCATGTAAAACACTGATCCAGTAAACAAAGGCCTTGGAAGGATCTCTATAGTCAAAGTTGGGCAAGGTAAGATTATATGTGTTGGTCTTACAGACCAACACATGTAAAGGGCCAAGGACAAAGGACCTAGGATAAAGACTTAAAGGCAATCTACACTTTCTTGTTAATTTGTTTGCTCCTTAAACACATAAATCACCTCAGCAATAATTCTTCGCTTCACCATATGTAAAAAGATGAGATAAGAGTTGAAGGGAATTTATATATGTATATACAGTATATATATATATGTATATGTATGTATATCTATGCATGTGTGTCAAATATTTAAAATACAAATAAATACTAGATATAACTCAGAAAAGTGCACCAATAAATAATAACTAAAACTGACTCATCTGAAGATTATCAACATCCTTTAGTGTGTTTATGTGTGCATGCCACCTTGTCTAGTTCAACTCTTTGTTAAAATTCAAATTTTACTGTATTAATTGAGGCATTAATTGATTTATCGACTCAGATCAAGTTTTTTGCTCCATTCCAGTAATCTGTCTCATCTCTTTGAAAAGCTACATGGCAGATTGTGTTTTAGAGAGGGAATATTTGTGTCAGAGCTTGGAAATCAACCAAACTGGTGCAGAGCTTACACGCATTTCATCCACTGCTTAAAAGATTTGAGAGCACAGTTTTCTCTGTTTCATTCTGACTGAGGATGTGCTGTCAAAGCGGGACTAAAATCTGCCAAACTCTGCAGAGCCCGTTGTAAAGACGTCACACATTTGGACATTTGGTGCGCTTAGTGACGGCAGCAGTCCTCAGGGTTCAGACACATACAAAAATAGATGTGCTCTGATTGACAGGCTGTTCTACAACCAGGGATTTTCATTGAGATCTTTTTATTTGTATATTCAATAAGACACTGTAGAGATGGCTAGGTATTTTGGAAATAGCTGTATGCGGAAGCCCCCCTAAAAAAAAATAACAACATAAAAACAAGAAACATAGCAAGCTGTGTCACGTGGATGCAGTGGAAATGGGCATGCGTAAATAAATAGAGTGTGATCTGCTGATGCAGGGATGCAGTATCACATGATGCCTAATGACCTTGTCAGCCGCTACAGAGACCATTTGATTGACAGAAGTTTCTTCCAGGCAGCTGTCTCCAAGATCCCAGGAGCTGAATTAAAATGATGGCCCCCCAGGATTGAAACAAGAAATGGTATATTTTATCATCTGGGATCAGGGTTTAATAACATTACATATCAATGTGGACCAGACAAGACATGCTAATACTAGCCTTTTTTTTGTCCAGACTAAAAACCAAAATGACATTTATTTAGCTGTGAGGTCGACACTTCCTTGTCATTTCACAGACAGGGATATTCTTAATAATTTAACTCAGTCATAAATCATCAGCTTTGTTTTGATTTGTGGCTAAGGGAACAGATATGAGACCATTTTCCTTTTGCTCAGAGCAGCCCAACCAATGCGCTTTAAATTTGTGTCACTGCCTGTCAGTATAAATGCAACACAATGCAATGGGATGCAATTTTTGAAAAAAAAAGAAAAAAACAGATCAAGATTTCTCACAGTGTTTAGGCCTCCTCATATGTCCGGCCATGAGGCTGTTTTGTCATGTCCACAGCTGCACGCCACACATCAGTACTAATGTGTCCGTGGCACGAGCTCATGGATGAGGAGGACCAGCTGGGAGATGGCTTGAAATTATGACATCATTTGGTTTGTGTCACTGGGCAAACAGAGGGCTCGCAGCAAGGACCTGCTGGGTAGTAGGGCCTAAATAAAAGTCTGCATCCTGCTCTGGGGAAAAGACAACATCAAAGCGTTCTTTATTTCACACTTTGCTATCACATCCTAACTGGACACTTAGCTTTATCAACAAAAAAAAAAAAGGACGGCTGTGTCCGAAGATGGATGCTGGTATCCAGGGTTATTGTGTGAAATATGTGCTTGACTATTAAGTCTTTCCAAAGACTGAAATTAGACAGGGCACTTTGCATAGAGGCTTAGGGGGAATATTTAATTTAACTCAAAGGCACATTAACTTTCAGATGTTGAGTGAAAAATATAAACACAGACTGTTTCAATCGGTGTAATTTGAAGCAGGCAGAGATAGTTGCCAAGGAGATATGTCGTGAGCGTGAGGTGTGACTGGTACGTCAATGCCCACCCCTCCACGCTCTCATCCCCGCTCCCATCCTCCCCTCTCCCTTTTCATGCCCGTCGTTCCTGCAACGTTGGACATTATGTTTCAGTGATGATTGGAGGGAGGTATTTTTGACTGTTTGCCTCCTTTTCACAGCTAGTCAGCAAGTGTGAGGAGATTCTGTCAGCACATGCCCCTTGGTATGCATGCATGCCCACAGGCGCGCACACACACACACACACACACACACACACACACACACACACACACACACACACACACAAGCATGCAGAGATCGAACAATGCCATTTGTGTGGAATGTCAACATTTCATAAAATCAGCCACTTTTGAGATGATGGATGGACAAAGATGGCATTTCAAAATCCAATCTCCATTAACATGTAGGTTTGTTAGGGCTGAGCTGAGCTGTGGACACAAACACACACAGGAATAAAATATGCATGTCTTCACCCCGCTGTCCAGAGCTGCCGCCACGCAAGAAAGGACACAACTTGTGTAACCCTTTTTACATGGACCCAGGGAAAAATCAATATGTGACTCTAAATGAATTTCAGTGGAGTTTTATTTTTTCTTCATTTTCTAATTAATTTCAGAAAACTAATAAAGCTTCCTGCAGTGTCCCATCAAATATCAAAATTTGTCACATGACCTTGCAGGTTGTATTGCAAGTCTTTTTCAGTGACATGTTCTATTCATTATATCTGCCAATGATTTTCTTTTGTTTTCCCCTTTCTCCTTTATAATTTTGACTCCTTGTTTGATTTACAGCAGAATTACACAAAACTACTGCCAGAAAAATTTTAAATGAATTAGGAGTTGGGTTCAAGTGTTGATGAATTTTTCCAGATCTAATAACGATCTAATAAAGTAAAAACTGTATATTGTGGGAATCGAAAGAATGAGAAACAAGCGTCCCACCTTAATCTGTGAACTTCCAACCAAACGCAAAACACAACAAACACATATTAAATCATTAACACCTTGAAAGAGACCTAAACCAGCCCATCAATCCAGTCCAATTCAATTCTGGTGTGTGAGACAAACCATCACCTCCAGTGCCACCACTATATCTTTCTTTACAGTTCGGCCTTCATCTGACACCCAGCTGACCTTAAATCTGTAAATCTTTAATTTATTGTCTATATTTACAGAAAATAAGACAGTTCTCAGGTTTCTATGATTTGTTCTCTGATCCAAGTCTACTAAATGTCCTTTTTCTTTTGAGGCCAGTTTCATCAGGATTACAGCTGGAACATTGTTGGTCCATGACATGACACTGTCTTCTTTATTCATGTTCAAGCTGCCACATGAATTACGGGAAGAGCAAGCATTTACATTATTAACATGAGAGGCGGGTAGTGGACGGATGTGGCAAGCCGTGATCTGAACCCAATGTGCAGAGCAACATCTGCAAGTGCAATTCTAAAGTTTCATTTTTACACATAATTGTCTGAATCTCTGAATCTATCGGTTCCCGAAAAAGTGCAGATTTCAGATGCACAGGCACGGCATGACCTGAAATCAAGGGCAGGGGAGATGTTTCTCAAAGGCCTGAATTTATCTGAATATAAATCACATCATTTGAATGTGGGTAGCTTTTCAGTTTGTTTGTTTTCATAAGTGGACGTGTTCTCGCAACTCAATTCAAGCTCTTGGAATCTCATGTTGGCTGCCAGTGACATCCAATGTCTTATCCATGAATCTGCATTTTAAGTTCCTGCAGAAACACCTCATCTCACATCAACAAGTGGGCGTTGGATATTATGAGGCCATTTTCTCTGGTTGTATGTCTTTCTTTGCCACAGTTATTTGATGTTTTTGTTGCTTATTTGTTTGTTTTTTTTTGTTGAAAAGTTCTTCTGAATTTCTTTGTTAATTGTGTAATCTTATTTTTGCCTTAATTCACTTTTACCATTATCAAATTTGGATATGGAAAGAAATTACCTTCAAGAAATCTCATAGAAAGAGGCAATAAATTGTCCTAAATTCAGTTACCGGATACACATAGAAAGATATCAACCTCTCAAGCTAATCGAGACAATGTATTAAAATGAAAAAAGAAGAAAAATGTAGAAATTAATCAAAAAGAAAGAAGCTGCCAATATTCCTAATTATACATTCATGTATAGAAAGGCTTTTCTTTTTTTGTTTTTCTTTTAAACATACACTCTTGAGGACAGGACAGGACAGGACAGGAACCAAAGGACAGAACGGGCTCTGGACCATCAGAGAGCCTATAATTAGCTGACAGTCGCTAAACCACAGAGACGCTGGGCACCATATGACATGGAATATTCAAGTCCTGCTGCTCCCCTCCTCTAAAAGTCCCCATGATTTGAACCCCCAGCAAAGAGAAAAAAAAAAAGGAAAAATAAAACCTTCAGAGAGACAAATCACTCACATCAGTTCTGCTCCCTTCTAATGGATGTCTCCCAGGGAGGTGGAGGCACCAAAGAGTTTCGCAATCACTCACACCTCCCCCTTATCATTCACAACACCTTCCTGCCTGTCTCACCAGGCTATTGCAGAATGTGTGTGTTAGTTGCAGAATGTGTGTGTTAGGCGTTACCTTTGCTGTGGGGGCTTCAATTGGCCATCCTGTCTTGAGGATTCACCTCCTTCTAGGGAGAAAATACAAGCATCCATTTAGTGAATTACTGCATATTGTTGACAAAAAACCTGCTCTGAGGTTTTATGGTTAGGATTTTGACTGTCTGTGGGTAAGTGAGTGGATGGGGTAGCTTAATGAGTGAATACTTGATTCATGGTTTGAGAAAATGAGCGGGTGAGTTACTGAGTAAATGAGTCAACAAAACAAGTCAACAAGTGAGTGAGTGAGTGAGTGAGTGAGTGAGGGAGTGCTTGGGTGAGTGGTGGATTCAGTAAGTGAGCGAATGAGCAAATGGTCGGCTAATAGTTATAGGGATCACATGGATATAGACTGAATGAGTGGGAGAGTGGGAGTGTAGGTGGGTCAAGGAGTGATTGAGTGTAAACATGACCGTATAGGACAGTAAGTAGATAAGTGAATGTGCAAGTCGACAGGTACCTATATCTGAGTGAGTGAGTGAGTGTGCAGGTGGTGCCAGTGAATGAGTGCGGGAGAGAGTGAATGGGTGAAACTGCAGGACAGTGGGGGGTTGGGGATGCACCCATGAAACCCTCTGCCTGTATTAGTCAAACCCGTTCCATCCATCATCCTCCTCTCCACTCACGATCCACCCTCCCGTCACTGGGAACCACAAAGGGTGATGGATGGACTCCACTTGTTTATTTCAGCTCCACAGAAAAGCATTTCTGGGGAGAAAAGCATTGATAAAATATCACAAGTGATGTTTTATCAAAAGCACCAGCAGGGAGATTTTGAGCACGGCAATATTAGAAAATACATATAACACATTCAAAGCATCGAGTCAAATCAATTCAGATTGTATTCATATGGCGCCAAATCACAACAGAATTGTCTCATGACACTTTCCATGTAGAGCAGGTCTGGACCACACTCCTGAAAATGATTTACAGAAACCCAACATTCCCTGATGAGCAAGTACTTGGCAATAGCAGTAAGGAAAAACTGCCCGTTACTGGGCAGAAACCTCGGACAGATCTGATCTTTTGTGGGTTTTAAGTATCGTGTATAAAATCATTTCCAGGTAAAATATACTGTCCATCAAATCCTTATTGATATTCAGTTATTGTGTATTTAATCTTATCTTCAAATTACCTCTATTGTGAAAATATTTTATTGCTGCTCAAAGATGTCAGAAATACATATATACTGTATATAAAAATCAATAAAACACAAACTATTTTGCATAATGAATGCTTGTACTTTTGACACTTTTAATACGTTTTGCTGACTGTACATCAGATTACAGCGTTGTTTTTGATCCAGAAACAGTCTTGGCTCAAAAAATCCATTATGGGTCAGGCTCCTGACCAGACTGTGCAGCAGCATAAACAAAGCCAGATGGCAGACATTTTTCAAAAAGGATGATTTAAACATTGACTGAGTCCATTTTATGGCATAAAGCTAATAAAATTACAATTAAAAACAATGACCTTTTCCTCTAAGCATAGTTCACTTTTAACCTGGAGGTTGTGACATTTCGTTGACCTGCAAATAACATAGTATTTGTGTCATGACAATTGGTAGATTAGCATGAAGAGGGGAATACTTTACGCATATTATTTAAATGATACTTAATATAAGTATAATACATCATGATTACTGCAAATAATACTTAAACAGAATACAATCACGAAAATCATCAAGATACGTTTCCTTTGCGGACATTTTCACTCTAATGCACCACCTCATTCATCATGCCAGCGTGGCAATGTTGTTTCAGCTGTAGACAGTAAAAATTCATATTTACAAGTCTTTCAGCTCATGATTTATACATATATCATTCAACCACGTCAACCAGATCCAAGGCCCTCCTGGAGATAATAGGCCGCACATCATCACATGATGTCACTCATCTGAAGTCAATCATGAGCAGATGGGGCAGTGTGTCTGCCATGTTAATACTGTCGTTCTATCAATCATTCACAGTTATATAGTGATAACTGCTCGTGTGATGTCCCTAGCGGGGAGATTAAATGTGATCTACGACCTTTCTTCGATTTCAGACGGTCCCAATAATCTGCAGGGGACTCCGGGACACACCTCGCTGCATCCTAAAACATTGCCTCGGTGTCTCTTTTTCCACGGAGAAGATATTGCCTCGGTGACATTTAGCAGTCCGCTCTTGAATGATGTCCCACTTGCCTCCTGTTTCTCCTTGAAGCTCAATTTCAGCTGCAATTTTGTTAGTTGACAAATTCCATCAGCTCTGTCACGACAACAGAAAATAAGCAGTGAACTTGTCTGTTTAAACAATTCAGGTGGAAAGGTTCACTTTCTTTGAGCCCATTCTCACAAAATAGAAACAAAATTGGAACTTGTCTAGACAGAAGAAGGACCTTGAGGGGGAATTTGTCCTCTACAGCATGAGTCAGGCTGACCAGTTGTCCGACAGTGCTCCCTTAAGGACAAAAGTGGCACAATTCATGGTCGGCAAATATCTTGGACGTTTGATAGCTCTAACTCTCCCATCTCTGTACTAATTATTTTCCAAGGTTTTGCTGTTTGATAATTTCCTTGCCGTCCTTTTTTTCTTTTTTGGGTGTGACTTTTCAGGTATTTTTTTGCCATTTTGGCAGTCTTTAGTTTATTAACTTCACATGTATTTTTTTATGATTGTCAAATATAATAGTCTCCTGAGCTTTTTTCCTCCTTGAAATAATGTATTTCTCGCTACTATTAGCAGATTTTTAGCAGATGTTTAGTTTTTATAATTCTTATTTTTTACAAAAACATTTAAAACTATGAGTAGTGTGAACCCCGCCTCTTACCCAATTACCCCTGGGTACACTGTGCACGATAACCGGTGTGGACAATGAATCAATGAATCAACTTTTAATTCTGCAGGTTTACGTTTCTTCCAGTGAATTCTGAAAGGTTTAGTCCTTGTCTTAATAGGACCCCTTGACATTAACAAAAAGCCATATATTGGTAATACAGCTCCACATATGATTAATATGATGTCAAACATTCAACCCACCCAAAGCCTCAGTATGTCATTGGCCCGATATTTTTCATCAAACAGAAAATTCCAGATGTTTTTGGCATCATCATTTTACAAAGCTCTTCAATATTCAGTCTGACATGTGTGGGTTTGGCTTCCCAGTATGACTTTCCATTTATCTGCCTGGTAGCTCTTCAAAATATGTCAGTCAATTTACTAGAAGCCTAATTCAAAAGATAATTGACATTGTATAAGTTGTTATATACAAATGCATATGTATCTATATAGAAGTTAATGGAAATGTATCATTGAAAATAGTTATCGATTCTTTATTTTGTTTTAATATTGATATTGTAATATTGTGATTGCTAAACTCATACTTAAAGCATTAATGTTATTATTATTTGCCCTGACCGTGAACCGTGGCCCTCAGACTGCCTGCTGAAAGTTCTTAAATCATCCATCTTTTGGAAAAACAAACAGATCTGAAACAACAAAATCAAAAAGAAATCCTAAATTACACCTTTGTGAGTCTTGATGTGCAGCATAATTCAAGCATCATTTCAAAATCACTGCTGGCCTGCAAAGGAATTCTGTCTTTGAGTGGAAAAAGTTCTAAGGTTCAGTTTTGACAGAGGTTTGGCTTCACCAAACGCCTCCAATATCTCCAAGCCAAGCGGTCGACCACAAAAATGACCTGCTGCTCCTTGTACTTTAGCGGAGAATGAAAAAATAAGTTCAAAAGGCTGCATAAAGACACACTGCAGGGTAGAGGGTCTCCTTGTTTTCCATATGAAGAAAACAGGGTTTTCTGCTCACTAAATGTGTCTTCGTATTTCCAGGAAAAGTGCGGAGAAAAGGAGAAGATACATTTCTTCATCTTTTGACTCACACAACCTGATTAGTGGATGCTTACATCTGAAATAACTCTGTCAGTGTCTTTTAAAATGTTCTTGTGAACATCAGATGGCCTAAAAGACCATAATTGAAATCTACAACTTAAAACAAACATAATTTATATTAATATGAACTAACTTTGTGTTATTTTTTAAAAGCAATTCCTCTCAGAACTACAAAGTAATCATTCATTAAAATAAAAAAAAAGTTAAAAAAAAGAAAGAAAAATATCTTATTGAAATTTCACAGTTATAATCAGGAGTAAAGCATACACAGCAAATCGTCTCAATTTGATAGTGCTTTACACTGGATTACATTGACCTATTCCCACACACTGAGACCCAAACCAGGCCATTGGAGGCAACTGGGGTGTTCAGTTTCTTGCTCAAGGACACTTCAGCGTCCACACAGGAAAAGCCAGGGATGGAACGGCCACCCATCCGATTGGAAGATTGCCCGCTCTACTAATCAAGTCACAACAGTCCACTGAAAAAAGGGTTGGTTAATTAAAAAAATTCTGAAGGCACTGCTCCAGTTTGGAAGCCTTATAAATTAAAATGCATGACCGAGATGAAACACGATGGTTTTAATGGGAGCCAGCAGGAGCAAATGTTTAAGGAACTATTACATTTATTTATCCAGGAACCATTTGCTTCATTTGACAAAACATACACACTTCAGACCAATGTGTTGGTGGATCTTCAATCAGAGGCAAAACAAATAAAAACATCTAAAATGAACAGGAAAGGAGCAAAATTATACCAAGGAAGTCATGAGGATGAAAGGAGAGATTCACAGCCCGCAGCCCAATCTGCGCTGTGTCCGTTTCACCATCAGATCCACATTTAATTTGACGAATGTGCTACAAGGTGGTTTCATTACTGCAATGAATCCATTAGTTAGACCTGATAAAACCCACTGGTAAAACTCATCAGTCCCACAATACATCATCCCTTTGTGAGAATTACAACCACAAGATTTTGTCAACTGGTGTTTCATGGGGATTTTGGAGGTTGTAATTCTAAGGATTCACTGAAAGGTGAATTAAAGGAGAAGGCATTACTTTTGGATTCAAATATGACTCTTTGATTTCTCAGTGCAGGAAGGATAAACAGATGTCATTTTACAAAAAGGTTCACATAAAAGGCGTCAACATCCCTATTAATAAGGGATATTTATTATGTTGTGGCTCAGAGAGTCATTGAAACTATGATGTTGCTCCCAAAGCAAATCTGATCAGGTGACTTTACAGCGGCCTCGGCAGGGAACATGGAATATTTCTCATTTTCATTTTTGCATATTAGATGGCAATGGAAAGCTACTAACCTCATTGCAATATTTAAATTCACGAAATCTGCCTGTCGGTTTGTTTTATTAGTTTGTCTCAAGCGTCTGCCACTTTCAGCTTGGCTTGTAAATAGACAGTTTCTGGGAATGTTGCAACTTAAAAGAAATGGAATTTATTAACAGTTGTACTTCAATTAATTATTGCCACCACCTGCGAAACGCAACTCTTACAAATCCTATTACCCAAAACTTACACTCAGATTCAGAAAGTGGACATTTCAGGGTAAAAGACCAATGTAAGTGGGGACAAGCAGGATTAAGAGCAAAATTAAGAGAAACAATATAAAAATGATGATTCAAATACTAAAGTTGATAAGTCAAGTCAAATCAGGAAAAGACTTTTAGTTGGCGATCTGTTTAAAGGCGGGACTTAAAGGACATCAGTGCATCAGTTGACCTGATTTCCTTTGGCATGCCATTCCAGAGCCTGGAGGCCTCGCTGCTGAAACCTTGTCCTCTTTAGATTAGTGAGTATAATTTTGCTTAAAGAGCTTGAACAATTACATAGACGCACTTGGTTACTTTTGGTTAACCAGATTTAACACCCAGACCCAAAACCTGTAATCATTTTCTTCAATAATCCCTTGACTTAGGGCAGCTTGGCGACACGTGTCGACGTTTTCCAGGAACGCAGACATGGTCTTTTAATGAAATGTCATATTCATTACATATTTCGATTCACTCAGAGCAGACATAGATGGATGTCCTTTCTGTCTTTGACGATAGGTTGAATTTACCTTTGTCAAGTTTCTAGAATTTATCTTAACAGTATGCAATTATAATCCAACTGACTTTATTTGGTCATTACTTGGAAATTGATTGCTATTTCTAAACTGTGTGAAATTAGAAGAATATGTAAATTGAACAGAACAAAAACACTAATTACTAAACTATGCCAGCTATGAAAGTTCTAAATATTTTCCCAAATACAAATTATGACCATAAAAAATGTACTCACAGATAATTTATTCAATCAAAAGATAACTATTTATTCATCAAAATCTTAAAGACATTTGTAAAATATCTTTGGAGTAAGATTAACAGTCTCTTGACTGTCAACAACCTTATAGTCTTGCGGATATTATGTGCACAGTATAACGTGTAAAATTACCTATACATTATTTATCATTCTTCTGTCAGCAGAGAACACATCCTTATTTTTTCATGTCAGCCAAAAAAGTAGAAATTCTTAATTATACTTAAATGTCAAGTAATTATTAAATTCATCAACATTAATCCAAGTTTAAAGTTAGTTGTTAGTTGAAGCTATAGAAATGGACTTAATCACAGTTCCAGTGTTACCATGGTTTCTTGCAACTACTTCATTTTCTAATCTTCCATTTTCAGCCATTCATTCAGATCAATGTGCCATTCACTTCTTCAAAGAGAATCTTACGGAAGCAACTAGAGCTGCGCTAAAATTCTAAAACACCTTTACATCACACGGACACCACTTATTTTATCGACATTCACTCCTCCCTTGCTCAGTGTGACCCTCCACCACAGCTTTTTTCCCCCCTAAGATTTGATTTCTTTTTCACACGCTGGACAGAAGGATGTTTGTTCATTGACCATAAAAAAAAACAACATAAATTGTCAGCTGCATCTCTCCAAATAATATGTTTCTATGTTTAACTGTGGCCTTGTGAACATATCAGATAACATTTGCACTTATTAAAGGATTATTTTTTTGCCTTTATCTATTCTATATATCAATCAGAATTAAATGCACTAATCAGGATACCTGTGTGTTCTAATGATGCACACTCTAATTATTCTAAGGTGAAATTGAAAATTAACTTGGAAATAAAGGGAAAAAGAACACAGATTATACATATACCTATTTTATTGCCTGAACAGGCATATTAAAAATTTCCTCAGTTTAAATTGAGTTTTAGTGGAATTATTTAGTTGAGTCTTATTTTTATTTTAATTTAACAAAGCATAATATCAGAGGGCCACACATTTTTGTTTTTTAAAGAAATGTGAGATTTCTAATGTTGTTCGAATACTTTTTCCAGAGTTTCTGATTAAAGTTAATCAATTTGATTTCCAATTTGTTGCCAATTTCATCATGAGATCTGATCGATTCATATTTGAATTTGCTTGGGGGGGAAGGTATTTCTCAAAAATAAACAATATTTTCAGCAAAAACTATTTCCCTTTTTTGCATTTCCAGCAATGGCCAATAGGAGAGGCTGTGAGCCTCCTGAAAAGAAAACCCTACCAGAAATTGATGCAATACTTAAACTTGCCACAAGATGGTAGACAAGATCTACCTTTCAAAATCTTTCAGGACTCGCGCAGATCTTTGAAACAAACACAGTTGGAACTATTTGCAAAACATTAAAAAATCCACAAAGCAGTGTTAAGACACAATACTTTATACACTTAATGAGATTTAAATGTAAAAAACGACATCAAATTCTGCCTTGCAGAAACGTTTCGGTGTAATGTGCCATGAAGCTCAAACAGACGGCTCCATTTTCCCAGGCCTGCGCCTCGCCGACCTGGATGTTTTGTGCCCTCCTGCTCTGGAGGCATGGCGCTCAGCTTAAAAGTGGGGAGGGGGGGAGAATTAAGAGGCGAAGAGCTGGAGGGTCTCTAAAAGCAGTCACTGAGAGTTCAAATGTCGCTCTGTATCACTGTGAAACTGTTCACTCTGCACTTTGATGTTTGTTCTCTGCAGCCATGTTGGTTTCCGGTGACCCTTGTTCCCAAAGTAACCTTGGTTATTTTGCACTTTGCAGTGTTACGATGTATTTAAGAAGTTTACTAGTTCCTATGTACGTAAAACAGGCTCAACACACTCAAATGAAATAACATTACGGTAACAATTCATCACCATTTGACACACTTGTCATATAATCATGTAAGTATTTGTTTTTTAACAATGTGCTCCCTTGTGTCACTTTCCTTGCATGTAATTTGGGTTTCTGTAAGCCATTGTTTGACAGTAGACTCGCGGCGCGGCACGAATCTTATAGGGGGGCATGACCGTAATGGTGGGGAGGGGTCAACATGCCATCCAGGAGCTCAATCTATCATGTAAATGCACGATGAGAGTTTGGCATTTTTTAAGCCGCACAGTCCAGTTTTACTTTTCAAAACAGGCTGGAAGAGTCTGGTTCCTCTCACTCTCTGTGCCATCGGTGCTTGAAAAATGGAGGAAGAACAGGGATTTGGACGCCCGCTCACCATCCGGCACAATAATCAAAATCACAAGCTGACGGCGTAAACCCAATGAAACGCATGAGTTCACTTTAGAGGGAAAAATATCTTTTTTTTGTAGCTTTTTTGACCCTTGATCTGTTTTTTGACTCAGTTTCATGACGAGCCCCGTTGTGATTTTATACCAGCAGACTATTGAGAACTGAAACTGTTCACTTGAAAACCATTTTAACCGCCGCATCTCTCAAAAAAAAAATCCATCTCTATGCCAGCAGAGATCTGTGGAGCCACACAGAATTTTACAGTTGTTTGGATGCGATGCTCAGAATGATTAAAACTTTCACTTAAATGCACAACAAAATATTAAATCAATTAAATCATGGCTGGTGGAAAAAAATCTTACATTTCGACAATTAATACGCCTGACGAATTTCTCTCCTTTTAGCTAATGTTTTATTTACATCTTCTTATTGGTTCCAACCTTGTTAATGTCTATACAGAAGTGGCATCACAGTGAATGAGAGATCATGGGAAGAATTGCAATATGATAGTTTGCTTACTGACAGAAACCTATTTCGAATAACTTCATGTTTTCCCAGAGATTTGGTACATCGCTGGGTGAAATACATTAAAAAAGAAAAATGAGGCCAGTGAGGACCATTATCATATATAATAATCACAAATCATGGCTCTCTCTAAATTATTCAGTGACTTCCATTGTAAGTGAAACAAGTTGATCAAAATTTGGTTGGAAAGATTTATGTATGCTAAACTGAGGACAATATGGGATGTACAAATAGTGCAGAGCGCAGCTGTTTGGATTTTTTAAATTTATTTGAGATACAGTGGCCCCTTTAGCCGAGGGAAGCCATAGTACTTACAACAGCCCCGCTTCCCCTGGAGCTGAATATCAGATATTTAGGTGGCGGTGGAATAACTCCGTACTTTTCCGATGTGATGCGTTCAGGTGTGTGATGTGGCGTTTGCGAACCTGCTGCTGAGATGAGTGTGAAAATGACTGTATGGAGAAAAACACATCACCGACGGTGTTTTTCCTTTCTTTCTAACAAAACATGACGCCTGGCTCAGAAGTCTTGGGCCTGTCTTTGGATCGGGGAGGGGGGCCTGCGTGTCCTGTGAATGTCCTCCCTTGTGACGCAGTGACCGTCAGGGTTGTAACAGCTGCAGGGGGAAGTGGTGTTTGTTTGTTAGAGAATCAACCCGGGCCTGATTATTAAACGGACGTGGGGGGACTGGAGAATGATACCGGGCAGCGGAGCGGGTCAGAGCAGAGACTCCTGTACAAAATGTCAGCGTGTCATTGCAGGTTTTGAGGTTACTTATACCGTTACATTCTGACAGAATGCCATCCGGGATTAAGATCATTTTCTTCGTAATTAGCTCTTTAGGCGGCAACTCAAAGTACATGGTGCCGCCTCGAATGATAAAACAGTATCAGGTCTGTCATCTACCTTGACACAAATATAAAATTTCAGGAGAAAAATCCGAACCTCCTATCGGGAGGGGAGGCTCCTGACGTGCGGGTTGCTGAAGGTGAAGATGGGAGGAAGAAGGTCATTTGCATATATGCATATAATAGGGTATGATACGGTGAGTGGGGAGGATGCAGAGAAAAGGGTTGGACCGAGGCAGATGATTCACTGAAGGGAGCAGCCGCAGAGAATAGGATGATATGGCGAGAAATAGTTTAGCAGGCTTTTTTACGATAAATATATTTAAACTAAATAAAAATAGATCATATAGTTTAAGCTCTAAACTGCAGCAGAAAACCTGCGGGCCAGAAGTCTCTGGAACAGCTGAGATTCCCCGCTTTCAATAACTTCATTCATTCCTTGTCTTCACTGCTTATCCTCTTAACAGACCATGGGAGGGGTTTAACCTGGCCCGATCGTCTGTCAATCACAGCGCCACAAACATTCACACCTGAGGGATGATTCAGAGCCGGCTGGGTTCTTTCTGCGTGGGGCATTTGTGTTAACCTCGTGTGTGTGTGTGTTTGTGTGTGTGTGTGTGTGTGTGTGTGTGTGTGTGTGTGTGTGTGTGTGTGTGTGTGTACGCGTGTGTTTTTCTCGCGCAGAGATCTCCAGCTCCCACCCACACTCCAAATATACGCACTGAGTTT
>CAAKHD010003234.1:0-29435 GCA_901007705.1 Fistularia tabacaria | reverse complement strand
TTTTGTGTGTGGGGGGTGTTTGTTTTCCGCGTGTGTGTGTGTGTGTGTGTGTGTGTGTGTGTGTGTGTGTGTGTGTGTGTGTGTGTGTGTGTGTGTGTGTGTGTGTACACGTGTGTTTTTTTCTCGCAAAGATCTCCAGCTCCCACCCACATTCCAAAAATATGCACTAAGTTAATTCAAGACCCTAAACCTTTAAATTTTCACGTGTAGAAATGTGTTCTGTCACACCTTTAATGACTGTTATTGTCAACAACTTCTCCAAAACCCATGTTGAAAGACTCAACCACACAATGCAGCACAAGAACATAACAATAAGGGTCAGAGGCCTTATTCTCGCATATATTTTGAATTCAGTCCATCATCAGTCCATGAACCGTGACAGTTTGGAAGTCTGATTTTTCAGCAAAGATGCTCCTTTTCGTTAAAGACCTACGTATTTTAGCGGGAAGTTGATCCGCAGCTCTATGTTCTCTGGAGTCTTCCTTTGGTCTCAGTTTGTTTATTCGTGTGGAAACGCATTAAAAATGTTGGTAAACCACATTGCAGCAGCAGCAGGAGGAAGTCAATCTTGCCAGAAAGATATGTTTATCACTGTTGAACAGTTTTATATTACAATTTTTGGAAACAATTTGGACATCCTTTGTTGTTAAATCCTCTAAACATGTTGTAAGCACAAAAATCCATGTTTAAACACTGACTAACCTCCCTACTCTTTCTTAAAATGGAAGATTAGATTTATTTTGAGTCAGCTATAGTTCAACATACACAGAATCAGAATATAGATATATACATAAATACACATTCATGTATATTTAACACAAATATGGACAAATCCATATGATGCCAAATAGAGTGTGGAATAAAAGGAATGCTAGTTTGAATTTTTATATTTTGTTGTTCTTTATGTATCAAATGTAAAACACTCTTCAAGACCAATTTTGGAGGAGAAATAATGGGTTAAAGATCCAACCTTGGGTTCTCTGCAGGGGCCAGGATTTAACCCCTATGAGAGGGTCTCTTATCACGTAAGGTGTAGCAGCCCGCTGGTTAGTTATAAAAAAATTTAAAATTATTTGGCCCTGAAGTAGTTAAATCAGATTTCACCAAATATATTTGTATTCAGTGTTTTCATGTTTTGTTTTGTTTTGTTTTGTTCATGAAAAAAAGGCTTCACAGCTCACCTGAAATACTTTCAAAATATATATATTCAATACATGGATTTTTCAATGTCTATGTTTTCAGAAAATATTTGTGATTGATATATTGTTCAAATATATATTTTATTTAGCAGCTCGAAAACTATTCATCGACGTTTGTGTCGCTTTTATTTCTTTGACTTTACCTGAAAAACACATCTCTGCCAGCATGAATATCTTTTCTTATTTAATGTCAAGGCATCAACAATGAATGCAGGCGTAAAAATGTTCTTAACGTCAGCCAACTCCTTCTTGAGCCACTATTTTATTAGGCCCGGTGCGCCTCTTTGGATATTCTCTTGTGTTTCTATTCGTTTCTTTTCTTCATTCTTAACAACTTCAAAAACAAACTGACAGGAAAATCAAATAATCAGTGGAAGCCTGAGCCTCGGGTAGAGTGGAGTGTGGGTCAGACGCAGACTCCCACTCCTCTTCCTGGCTGTGTGTAAAGCCATTCATTACAAGCAGGACAACCTTGGACTTTCCCCTTATTTAACGCCGTCTTCTGTCCTTGATAAACATCGCTAGTTTGAAATCCCCCCCCTCCCGCGTACTCCGGAGGAACGGTTGTCTGTACGCAACGTGGCTTTATTTTTCGCCAACCCCTCACCCCCATTTCGTATTTACAGTACCTGCCGGGCTGCATTAATGCCAGCCCGGGCCCGGTCGGAGCAGGATGTAATTCTTCGTAGCCGAAACCACAGTGTCCAGATTACTTGGATTCGTGGATTCATCAATCTAAGCAAAGGAGGCTTTTTAAAAAAGTCTGTGCCGCATTAGCCACTGTCTCGTAACTCTTAAGATCTAGCTCTGGGGTCAAACTTTTCAGCTTCTTGCCAATTAGGGGCAGTTGTGTGTTAAGCAGATCCATTCCTTCTGTGCCCAGAGGAATCACTCCATCTTATTTCACTCCGATTTCCACTCTCCGTCATGTTTCGCTGGGACATGATGGAAATGGCTTGTGACAGTTCTGACCCATTTGGAGGGCTTTTTTTTTTTTGGTCGACACAACAAGAGCCGGTGAACTCCTCCTCACCCGCTCACGTCGGCCCGAATGTCCTCGCTGGCCACGTACAGTTTTTCATATCACAGCGGCCATTATCGGAGAATGTGCCTTGAACCCCTCACACAACCGGCCGCCTAGACTGTCAGGGTCTGTGGACGTTCAGTGGGACACCGAGCTGCGGTGTCAACCTGCTGTAGCTGGGGGCATATTTTAATTAATATATTACTCCAAAAATAATAATAAAAAAGGGGGTCAATGCCTGGATTAAAACAGATGAGGATTTGTTACAATAACAAAATCGTGTCAGTTGGTTTTAATCCTCCCCAAACTGCTTTCTTTGTCTTCTCATGTGTTTTTTTTTTTTCTGATTCATTAGGGAGCCCTTTATAAAGAACTGCACAGGAAAGTCAAAACCATTAATTAAAGCCTATCAACATTTCTAATGTCCGACTTGACATTTAATAAGAAAGCAGGGGATCTTGCTGTTCTTAATTATCACCAAGCCAATCGTTCTGGTTTGTTTGGTCCTTGTTTTGCTCCAGATGCTTCGCAGCTGTTTCCCAGAAATAATCGCAATGGCTGGTTTACCACAAATGAACGCAATTTCACTTCAAACTACGGAATGTAGGGGTGATATAATATGTAATAAACAATCGGTTAAATGGGTTGAGATGGACTTGTTTCATTTTCTCTGAAAGGGGAAATTACACCCACAGGAAAATCACTTTCCACCAGATAAAGTTCAAAATAAACTTCCCTTAAACCTCATTTATGTGAAATCGGATAGGATTGCAGATTATTTTAATTATTTGTATAATTTCATTGCTCATAAAAAGCCATTAATCGCGACCACGCAAGAGGATTTAATATCTCAGTTTGTTTCTTCAAAAAAAAAAAAAAAACATAATTTCATCATAACCATCGTAGCTTTTTGCTTTCTTTGGTCGAAATGCAGAGACCGGGGTGAATACAGGTCAGATTCATGGAGGAGAAACTTAGGTTTTTCCATTTAACATAGCTTGCTCTTCACACTGTGTGTGTATGTGTGTGTGGGGTGGGGGGAGATAGACGTTTAATTTTCCTTCACATGTTTTTGAAGCTGAGAGTCACACATTTTGCTCCGTGACCCCCTCCCACGGATGGAGGGGTCGCCCCCACCCCACCCTGTGGTGCAAATGCTAACCAATACAAGAAAACAAATACAGTTGGTGGTCCCCCTTCTGTCTATCTTTCCCCTGGAGGTTCAAGAGATTATCGTATATCTTATAAAAGAAAATAATTACTCAAAAAAATGTTAGAAAACAAGATTTAATACGGTCTCGATTTGGGAAAATATTTGAATTTGCCATCAGATTGGCCTCAATGTGTAAAAACATATGTTGCTTTTAAAAAAAATCCAGCATATCCATCAATAAATTACTCAGTTATAAGAAAAACTGATTCAGAGGGCAGCAGGGGGTCACATGTCTCCAAACAGCGTCAAAGATGAAAAGTTTGAAGATAAATACACCAGGGCTGACTGAGGTGACACCATGGCAACTGGCGGTACAACTTCTGACTGATATGACTGTCAGTCATAAATCCACCCGAACTCTTGTATTATCAGGTCACTACAGGAATATGTTGCATGTTGAAGTCTCCTCACCTTGCGGCCGGTAGGGTGCATGTCACTTCCGGTTCTTCCCCAAGAACCCGCAGGCTGATGAAGACTCGGCAGCCTTCCTTCCGTTCATCCAAGGCATGAATATGGAAGTATCTCCGAGATTTTAGGTGGCCTTCGCTCCGTTTAAATCTCCTTCTGTTACGGAAAACCATGGATTCCGGAACCAGAATCAGCGCAACCTACCGGCGACGCGAGGTGGGAACTAGCGTCACACCCGCCCGACTTCCAGTTACCGTCGTTATCCTATTGCGTTGTTTTTATTATAATGACGGTCGATTGAAATTGAAAGCAGGGAACCAAATAGAAAAGTGACAATTAACTGTAAAACTTTAATAATAAATTTAGAGAACTTTCTCAAAACCTGTGAATTGTGCTATCCAAGTCATATCCTTTTAAGGATTCCCTTGTACATGCGCACGCACATACAGAAATAAAAATTTCTTTCAGCTCATTTTCTGAACATTCAGATAAATTTCGCAACACATTTAATGAAAGCAAACTTCCAAGCACCATTTATGTACACCAAAGACACCGTTGAATAATCATAAAAATGACGAACACACTGCATACCTCGTTCTTTTTCTCTATTTCGTTTCAAAAAACAATTCAAAGGAAAGCATCGGGACCCCATCATCGGAGAGAACAAAGCATCCGTGTCTCCCTGCGTTACATTGAATCAGTTCCCAACAGGCGGAAAGCAACCACCTGGCAGCTGCATCACCTGAATGTATCGCGACTGTAGGACAAGTGATCAGTCACACAACATTCGGTGATCTCCTTCACACCTTCTATTTCTCCTCCATTTCTACCCAGGCAGGTCTCCCTGCCTCCATCCCTGCTGGTGGGTTCCCATGCTGGGCGGGGGCGGACACAGAGAAGGTGGTCAGGAGCAGCAGTAGAGAGGAGTTTCTGCAGCGCTGAACTCCTGAAACCCCCCCCCGATCCTCGATGCTCACACGGGGGGGAAAACCTTTTAACACACGCGCCATTCTCCGACGGGTCACGCCGAGGTCAGCAGCCTTTCACGCGCCGGCCTCTAATGAGGTTTCAAAAATCTCAGAACAAGGTGCAGGGAGTCTGACCTCCACTCAAGAAACTGAGCTGTGGAGACAGACACTCGTTCCGTCAAATCACTTTTGACATAAAGAGCAGAGAACAATGCGCTGCAGTCTAGCTTGGGGGAGAAACACTGTGAGAAGTGAAGCACCTGCTTTTACTTTTGATATTTGTTACTGAATGCAGAGAGGAAGATGAACATTGTGAACAATGTATGCATGCACTGTACTCTTATCTATCATCTATAACTAAACTATATTTGTACAGCTGTGCAACACATTTCATTTACTCCCAATATACTGTATAGATTGTGCTCATTTAAAAGAGCTGAAAAGGCTGTGTTCATTCATATTTACACATTAATGTGCTTCTATGTAACCAAATCATGCTTGACATGTTTTTTTAAATCAAAATTAACACATTCAGATTTTTCAAAAATTGATAGTTTCATATTATTAAGAAACAGTTGTCGTTGTATTTTTTTTACTTGTTGGTAACTGATATGATTTAGTATGTTTTTAACTTAAAAAATGGATTTATGCAATTCATTTTAGTGTTTTTAATACACTTATTTTAAAATAATCAAATATAAACTAAACTAAAAAGTATTACACTGGGATTCAATTGAAAAAATGTCCATTAATTAAATGATAAAATGTGGCGTCATGAAATGTTTCTTGTAATTTGCTCTTGTATTTTTTCGAATTTTATAAATTGCATTTTTCTCCATTGAGCTCACTTAATCCTTCAGTGTTTTTAATATCAGAGCGTACGCTTTAAAATATGTAGAGAAAAGAATAAACACTTTCTTTAAAAAAAAGGTAAAATACTTGAAAATAATTATCAACTGACACAAGATTTTTCTCTATTTCACATCAAGAAAGGACCACACAAAACACAATGTTTATAACAGATCTTTTTTTTTTTTTTTTTATTGAGGAGAGTCAAGTTGAGCTTTTGATTTTTAGAAAATAAACCAATGACAATATTACAAATAATGAAATTGTTACATCATTCACAGGGTTACAGTCAATATACATTTATACAGAAATACAAGATATCCCACATCAGTCACAGTGGTCTGAACCAGTACTGGTCTACATTGTGGGCTTAAATGGATCGGGTGGGGTGGGGGAGGAACATGAGGGTATCCCCTGCCTGCACTGACCAACGTGGTTATCGAGAGCTTGGGGGTGGGGCTAGACTTCGGGGTCATAGAGGGTAAAATAGTCAACAGGGTGACTGCGGTGGTACAAAAAAAGTCAGTCCAGGAGGTGCAGCCTGGATCTTAGCAGCTGCTTTTCTGTCAGCAGACTGTCGAAACATCCCGAGCCTTGCTTCGCCCGGTGCACCTTTCAAACATGTGCCGGATCTCCAAATATCTGAGCAATGAGCTACATTTGACCACCACAGCAGTAGAGGGCGCTCTGGTCCTTTGGGGCACAGACAGTCATAGACAGGAGCCATTTTCTGTGAGGCAGATGCCTGCATTGTGTGCAGGGTGTAGTCGGTGCAGCGGTGAAATACTGAGACTCATTGGTTTTATCCGTCCTGCAGACATTTGAATTCGGCGAGGGGCAAGGCTGATTTTTTTTTTTTCTTTTTCCTTTTTTTTTCTTCATTTTGCTTTCACAGAGGTAAATAAGAGAAAGTGAAACATTTTTCGTTCAAAGTTGCCGCAGGCAGACCTTCTGTGGAACCGTCACGAGTGTCATGGCCCCATGGAGTCTATTCAAAATTTCACAAGAAAGCCATTAAAAAAAAAAAAAAAAGTTCTGTGACCAAATTGAAGCATTTGACTAGCACGAATATACTTGGTCGTGTAAAGTTTTTACAATAAAACACATTTTTTAAAAGTTAAACACTTTATATTTTTCTTAAAAAGAAGTGTTTTTTTAATAAGCAGAGGGAAATCTAATAATTTCTTTTTTTTTCCTTTTTTCGCAGTAATCAGCATTGCCATTTAAATGCAATATTAAGTTATTAAGGATATACAAAGCAAAAAAGGGGTAAAAATGATTTTAAAATATTTCCATCATGAAAAATGCTTTACAGTCTTTTTGTTCTGGCATCAAAGATAGGGCTTTGTTTTTCACAGCTTGGGCTTTGGAATCAAACAGGCAGGGGGTCTGTTCTTTTCAAAATGCAAAAAATAATATTGTGAAAATTAGATGTAGGTGGATTAATTGTCTCTACCGAAGTGATCCATCTTATTTTAACCTGCTAATCAAATCACAGAAAATATAAATACACTGCAATACTTTCTTACATTTTCCAAAAGGCCTTGAAAGCAGATCAACTAAAAATTATTCTCTTTGTAAATACTGATTGTACAGAATGTGCAGAATAAAATGCACTTCAGCACTATTCTACATGTGCACCCGGGTTAACGGGGAATTCTCTCCATCGACAACTAAAAATGTTGGCAGTGTCAGTGACCTAGGAACCAAATATTCTCCAGGAGGTCAGGGAACAAAGCACTCCCGGGACTTAATCTCTTGAATAATACTAAGAATATTTCCTGACAATATTTACCATTCAATGCCTGGCTAAATGAAAGCGGTGCTACAGAGCGGAGGAATAAGGGAAAGGACAGACTGACGCTCAGTTAAAAAGCAAACTGTTGGGTTGCATCAGTGGCATTTAGGTCACAGCATCCCTTCTCCTTCATGACTAACAGCTCCGGATTCTCCTCCTTCAGTTTCGTGTTCTAAAAGCTTGCGGGGGAATATTCACTCTGATGTGAGGCGCCTCGAACAAAAATAGCGGGGAGGATTATGCGGCTGAAAGACAATAAATCTGTCTCCGCTGCTGAGACTAAATATTGTGGACAGCCGGGCAGGATGACAGGTAGGAGGACAGTCAAAGGTCTGGTGAATCAGGCTTTGGTGCTGAAGCTGTCTGTAGTGTCGTGTGTGAGGATTTGGTATGAGCAAATATGGAAGCATTGTCCAGTCTGGAAGAAGCTTTTTTGGACTTTTTTTTTTTCTCAATGGCCTGCAGCATCAGGGTTATTAAGTGACTTCAACCTGATAAAAGTGTCAGTTTGCCCACTGCTGCCGATGCTTTCCAAGCTCAGCCAAGATGAAACTGGGCAACTGCCGGAATCTGGCTGCGTTGAGGCAGGTGGGAGCGGCGGAAAGGTGGCCGACATGATGAAGGGCAGAGAGGGGGAATCAATGCCTGGACAGAGTAGCTGTGATCCGGGTGGGACTGCCCCTCCACCCCGGCTGTGACTGGACACATCTGATTGCTGGCTCACAGCTGGACTGCCGTGTCAGACCGTCAGATCTCAAAACAGAGCCCGGTGGGAGCTTCACACTCCAGACACCATTTACCATCTACGGATGTGAACTCCTCATAATTCGCCATCTCTGGAGGGTTTTACGTCATCATCAATCCCCCCTCCTTCCCCAAGCCCCTTCCTTACAACGGGTTACTGACAACTACACATACAATGATTGACAGGTTTGTACTCATGAGACAGTATTTTCACAGTAAAACCATAGAGTAAAAGTATATATTGTCTACTAGATGAAATCAAAACCTCTTACAGGGGAAAATACTGTTTATCTACATGATTGTGCACCAAAATAGATTCAAAAGCATCGAGAGATCCAGAGTACTATCTTTTTTGGGGGGGGGTGGGGTGGGGGGGAGTCAAACAGTACGACTCAGTGCAGGAAAAAAATAAAAATAAAAGTAATAATAATAATAACAATTCAATAATATCCATACAGAAATTGCAATAATATAACACATTGCATTTTTGTTTTAGTTTTTCTTTTTTTTTTTTTCTCAATTCAACAAACACCTGATTGTAATGTCTATTTATGATTCTGTGTGTAAATTAACCAAGTGTCGTGTCAAAATAATTACAATTTTCAAAAAAATAAAAAAGGAAAACTGGAAAAAGAAACATTGAATACAATGCAACCACATTATATTCGGCAACGTTTCTCAAATCCAAGCTTACAGACTTCTAATAATTGCAGCAAATCAAAGCGCTGTGAAATTAACCACTCACTCAGCATGCTATCACACACAGGACCCAACGTTTCAGGAGCAACTGCTTCGCGCATATGGCGTGCAGCACGTTGCCGTCGGGTATGACAAAATGTAAGAGAAGACTGGCGTACCGGGAGCGAGCTGATGCGAACAGTAGAACCTGTTTCTTCTTTGCTCGTAAATGTGTCATAAGTGGTATTTCTTGATCCTCCGTATGGTTGATGCTTCCCTTCCTGAACCGATCTAACGTTCTGCTAACAGCCGGCCAAGTGCCTCTTCTATGTACAATAGCGGGTCATTACTCGTGGAGACTGTTAATATTTCACTGTAAAAAAAAACAAAAAATCACATGGAAGCATGGTGAGAGGGAAACGTCATCACAAAATGTCACACAATCTAGAAAATTATGTCTTTTTTTTCTCGAGTGCTGTGTGTGTGTGTGAAATTTTCAGTCTGAATGGGTATTTTGTCATCAGTCTATGCTGAACATTGTCCATTCCCTGTTTTTTTTTTTTTTTTTTTTTTCATTTTTTTTAATTTCCATATTTCTCTCTGGGTGAAGGTGGGAGTGCAAGTTGGGTCTTCTCAACCTTTTTTTTTTTTCCTTTTCGATTTGCCACAGAGCACACTGCATTTCCTCATCATGTCCAAAAAAGACACTCCTGGCTGAGGATGGCCTCCTTTCCTCAACTCCTTCTCTTCTTCTCCATTTTTTTTGCCCTTTTAAAGGGTAGCTTTCCGAGTAAGTTCCTCTAGTGTACAACCTTATATCATCTATACCTTTAGATAAACTCCATGCCTTCTCTCAATTTTTTCTTTTTTTTTTCCTTAAAAAAATTCTTTACAAAATTATCAGAACAAATCAAAAAAAAAAGTTCGACATAAAATGAAAAAGAATTGTTGGAAGAGGGTGAAAAATATGTTGCTGGTCACTTCTAAACTCCCATGTTTGCGGCTACGAAAGTGCGGGCCAACGCCCCGTAACGTGGACTTCATTTTCCGAAAAAACTCTCCTCCATTGCTGACCCCGGGGATGGATGGAGAGTCAGGTTGAGGGGACGAGAGGAGGGAAGGGGAAAGTGTAGAGGGGAACAGGGGATGGATGGTTGTCTGGTGGGAAGACCAGAAGCACTGTCACACAAAAAAAAAACAAAAAAAACATCATCCACTCCATCCTCTGTACCCTTCCGCCTTGCATTCCCGTCTCTTTTCCCTCTGCTCTGCTGAGGAAGGTCAAACCTCCACCGACTGGATCTGATTCATCTGCGCCCGCATCATCTGCACGCTGTTCAGGATCTTCTTCTGATGGCCTGCTAATGTCACACCCACTCTCAAGATGTCGCTGCGGCGGGACAGAGAGAGATGTCAGACTGAGGTCACAGACTGGCTGAAAATATTGCCACAAAGCAATCAGCCAAACAAAAAAACAAACATCGCACATCATTTTAATATATGTATGAGGATAGGAAGGCCAGAAGAAATAGTTTGCCAAGAAACAGCTGAGTGTTCATCCATTAGACCAGAGAGCTTTATAATCATATAAAAGGCTTGTGTTTTTTGCGTGATTGAAGATGGAGGCCAAAAATTATACCCTCGTATTTCATCATGCTCAAAGACAAATGCAAAGAATTACAAACTGGGGAGTAGATGAAATGAAAGGGGCACTAATAAACTAAAATGTAGTTCGACAATACTTGACAAAGGGTGCCCTCCAAGGGAGAGCATTTTTCCTGAGTTCGTAGAAAATCAGATTCATCAAATGATTGGCAAGATTCGACATCAGGTGATTAAGTCCCAATATGAGAATTCAATACCTGAAGGTGTAAAATATCAATACAGACAACAATACTGCAGGTTGTGTCAGACAAGTGTTATTTCTTTTCGGGATATTAAAGCTATTACTGTGTAATCGTCAGCGCTACTGGTATGACGAGTAAGAGATCATATCACACTCTTGCTCTCTATCTTTTTGTCCTTCTCCCTCTCGTGGTCCCTCTCTTTCTACCCCAATCGGTCAAGGATAGACGACCGCCTACATTTACCTCGGATCTGTCCAAGGTTTCTGCCTGGTAAGAGGTTTCCTCGCCACTGTCGCCAAGTGCTTGATCATGGGGAAAATGTTGGGTTTCTGTAAATTATTCTAAAGAGTGTGGTCCAGACGGACTCTACATGGAAAGTGTCATTGGGCAACTGTGTTGTGCAATTTGGCGCTGAATAAATAAAATCTGACTTGAAAATTGTTTTAATCCGAAGGCAAGAATTTATGTTCTTGAATGTGAGGACGAAAACAGAAAATTCTGCTTGACTGTCAAGTGAATCAAGCAGCCTCAGTGTCAAAAAAAAATCTGTTTGACTAAAGCTTCTCTTTTTTAGATTGAAGTTACTTGAAAAAGTTTTTGGGGGAAATCCTTTTATTCTATCTAATTAACAGAAAAATGAATATTCTGGGAAAGTGCTTCAGAATGATTCTACGATATAAGGTCTGGGCTGTAGGGTTGTGTGCCAGGTTTGAATTGTAGCTGAACATTAAAAGATGTGTTTATGGAGAATCCATAAGTTTACAAGAGTCACAGTCAATCTCTTGGGTTGCTAACAAAGGGGTATTTGATCTTTTTCTATCATGACCTACTGCATGTTTTGATGGTGGTTTTTTTTTGTTTGTTTTTTTGTCTTGAGCGTCACTCAACCGCAGTGTGACTTGTGAGCTGATTGTCTAATTGCTTCCTCTTGTCAGCTTCATCCCTACTGACTGCGGGCAGTGGGCTGGTTGCCTGTTAAAATCCGGCACAAAAACCACTGTGCTGAGAACCTTTCTTTTGAAATGTGTCCCTTTTTTGCTATGTTAATAATATATTCAATGGTTGCAAATTTTCTCAATTTATTAGCTGACTGATAGGTCTCTAAAATGTTCATTATAAATGAGCCAGGATTAAAAAAAAATTAAAGCGATATTTCAGAAATATGCATCAAACGGAACAGTTCAATCTCAGATAATGGTCATTTCCTTAACCACTGGAGATTTGCAATTTTTGTAATGACTTTGCAAAAGCTAAAAATAAGGTTATTTAATTTAAATGCTTGAAGTACATTCCTGTTCCAGCCTCCTGTTTAATTGTTCAGAGCATATGGAGATGCAAATAAAATCATTTCAGAATTCGAATCACCAACTCCTGCGTCAGTCCAGTGACTCAAAAGACGTGTTTCAGCTGGATGTCAGATGTGGCTTGACTTCAGAAGCAGTTACAAAGTCACAAATCTTTTCTTCTTCAGGTGCCCTTCTCAAGATAACCAGTCTGGTAGGGTATTTTTTTTAACTCCTCGCCCTTTGGCAAGGCAATACTATATTACAAGTTTTCCACTAAAACCATAAATACAGGCCTAAGAGAGAGGCCTGGTAAACACGTGGCACAGCAATATAAGGATGTGATTATTACATTGATTGCACTTTCCGTCTTTTATAACCAGACAGTGAGCATGACCAGTGCAAGCCTTTTCTCTGGTCTTATCAGACTAGGGACCGCGAGAATCACCAACACTCACTCCATCGTCATCTGGGACACCACATCAAAGGTAGTAAAGTCAGTGCCGGCAAAGTTGTCTTTGTACTGGCCCATTTTGATGGCGTCCAGCCACTCGTCCACAGTGCTGAAACTGGAGAAGTCCGGGATGCTACGGTCCAGGAGCGGGAGATGAACGCTAGGGGATGGGGGATACAAGCGGAATCCGTTAAGAATCGCCTTGATATAAGGTGACACGTTCAACATTATCGGCAATCCAGACCACCTGCAGATGATTCACACATGAATTATGATGTTAATCTTTTTCTAGGGCTCAACAGAAACTTAAAGGAATCCCACTAGCCTTCTCCAAGGACCTATATTTTCCAAATGGATTCCTTAAAAAGTATTTTTTTCCAAATGAAGTGATGGGCCCCACAGAGCCAATATATCCACTCAGTCTCTGTGGAAAACTGGTCTCCTGTCATGCACTCCACCACAAATGAAAGTACAGAAAAGGATAATGGAAATCAGTAAACCCTTGCAATCCAAGGAAACTAACACCCACAGCAGAAATAGTTTCGATATATTTCATTTTGAAAATGCGCAGCCCCTTCAATCCAGGATTCCCCCGAAGCATTTGTGGGGAGGATTTTGATCTATCAAACCAAAAAGCTTTAATTTACATAACCACTCGGCGCCAGAAGAAGCAGGAGACACTGCGTTCTGCAAAAGTGAACCGTGTCACAGATGGCACAGTGTTTGGAGCAGAAGATCTGATGCTTGATGTAAATGACGCCGCAATTCTGATGCCCGTGGACAGAAAGCACATGTGGACTTTTCACAGAAAGTAAGGCAGACAGATTAAAAAGGAAAAACAAAGACAGATCAGCCTTCTTTCCACTCACCCTGATGACAACGGGGTCATGGCCTTCAGGGTGTTCGGATTGCGGATCATCTTGTCAAGGTTGTTGACAATCTGACTGAACTTGGGACGGTTGTTGCGGTCCTTCTGCCAGCAGTCCAACATTAGCTGGTGCAGCGCGCTGGGGCAGTCCATGGGCGGGGGCAGCCGGTAGTCCTGCTCGATGGCGTTAATGACCTGCAGGGGGAGACACAGATCTCTGAGGGTCCTTCCATCGAGAGGAAATGGCTGGAAAATGGAGGGTGTGAGTATGTTATGACCATATGTAAAGTTTTTCGCTAAAAAGAAGGTACAGGCATAAAGAGCGTGTTACGACCACTTATTATTGCTTATATATTTTTTTTCCTTTCTCAGTCGCAATGCCCTACATAACGTTCACTTTCACTTGTGAAATTGCTATTTCCCTGGTTTGAATTTATAATTTCTTTCTTCCTTTTTTGCCTTGTCTTTACAAGTAAACTTTCTCATTTTCATTGTTGTCGCATTTACTAAAGTTAACTTATTTTGAGGTTGTGGCCCTCTTCAGTTCTGGTTTGATTCCATAATGTTCACATTGAAAAGCAACCTCACTGAATAAAAATATTTTGGTTATTAATTTTTTTTTGTAATTACACATTTAAATTGTGTGTTCTGATCTGTTGATGATTATTTTGATTTGGTTGGTCAATTAATCTTTAAATATCTCTCCCAAAAGATGCAGCAATTGTATTGTCACACCTTAAATATATTCAGCTTACGACAACTTACAGTAACAACACAAAAATATTGGATTTGCTGCACTGGATGAGCTGGGAATGAAATTTTGACAAAAAAGCAATCTTATGAACTATTTATGTATCATAAACAACCTGCCGATTTTAAAATATAGAATATAGAGTAGAATTAAATGTGCCTTTCATCATCCCACAATGGGGAAATTGCAATATATCATATCATATCATATCATATCATATCATATCATATCATATCATATCATATCATATCATATCATATCATATCATCAATCTACTAATTAGTGCATAAAATGGACCCACATTGTAAAACTAAATTGAAATGCCTTCACATGTGTTTTGCTACCGTTACTTGTCTAGTTTTACTGAGTTGGTGTTTTTTTGGGGGGATTTTCTACCTTGTTTCAGACTTTTGAAAGCATTTTACAATAGTCTTAGTCAATAGTCTCATGATGAAAACAACTGCCGTATTCGTCAAAGTACGTAACTAAGATCACATCTGAGTGTTCCAGCCCTTCAGCGTTTTCTTTCTTGACAAAAATAACATCCCACCCCAACCTTCATCCTTGGCCCCCTTCACTTGGAAGCTCCTTCTCTCTCAGAGTTGTGTGTGGTACTGGAGTGCTTATTTTTATTTGAATAATTGATTGCCCTGCCTGCTTGCATGGCTCAGGCAAGGGTAACAACATATCTCCTTTGTGGATAATTTTAATAAGATTATCTAGTCTAATAGTTATTGCTTGAATATGAATAAATGATTTGCGCACTGATCTGCCCTTTTGTGTGGCCTAATACAGGATATTAAGAACATAAATTGTAGTTCTTCTCCATGTTCCATTTTGCCAGTTGTGACTTCCTCTCTGGCCTTTAGGCAGTATCTAATCCTCTCTCTGGATAAACCCACCTTAAAGATGTGCCTGTCTCCTGACAGTAACGCAGTTGTTTGGTGGGCAAGCAGAGGTGACGCACAGTTATCAGAGTGGAACAACCAAGAGGACACTTATGATGAGGACCCACAATCCCCTGCTCATTATCAGGACCATTAAAGGATCTCCATTCAGTCCCAGATTAATCTCATTCAAGAGACCTCCAAATGAGGACCCCGATGGAGCAGAAACACTATCTGGAGCTGCTAATAAGATAACCGTTGAGGTCCTGAGTCCCTCTTAGCACATTAGCGTTCTCACTTTCAATTTGAAACTATTTTCATTTTCTCTCTCCCCCATAATTTGCTCTTCCCTCCACCATCCAGAGGGAGAGAGGAAATGGAGCCTCCAGTCAAGAGCAGAAATTGTCCACTGATGGCTGCTGTTTGTGTGTGTGGGTATGAAATGATACGACTATGCCTCTGCGGTGACTGTTCGGGAAATTTCATCTAAAAGTCTTGAGTGAAAGCCCCCGTTAAGCAAAGGACAAACTGACTGAATGCTTAAATAAATCTCTGAGGAGTTGAATTTCTACAGCAAAGTAAAAGTCTTAAAACGCGTGCATCTGCGGAAGCAAAAAAATGAAAAAAGTAATGGGAGAATCCTGCCAGCAGGCTGAGAATGTACTAACATCTTGATTGGTCATGTCCCAGTAAGGCCGCTCTCCGTAGGACATGACTTCCCACATGACAATCCCGTAGCTCCACACATCGCTGGCAGAGGTGAACTTCCTGTACTGGATGGCCTCAGGTGCAGTCCATCGGATAGGGATCTTCCCCCCCTGAAAATACAAAAGGGAAATGAAAGTGAAATCCAGCCTTGCCACTGAAACAAAGTTCATGACAATGCAGATGGAAATCTAATTTTGGATGCTAATGTAACAGAACCCTTGGAAGTGAAGGGTTGTGGATGAAATACGGGAGAGGAGATGAGAATCTTTATTGATAACATTGTAATTATCACAAATTATTCAATTAATGCTGGTCTGAAATACTTATTTTTATAACCCCCTTTATATATTTTAATGAGAGTTCTGTCTGTTTGATTATGTATCCAACAAAAGAAATTCAAGGGGTCCCACTGGCTTCCAGAGGTAATTTTTCAGGAGTTTTCCAGGAAACTCTCAGCAGCTATCAATCTGAAATCTCACTCTGAGAACACGCTGACAGGAGTTCAGTCTTAAGCGGCAGCTATCGGTTACTTATTGTGAGTGAGTGAGCGTCTATTAATTCCATTAATTGACAGCTTAATAAGGTTTTTATAAATCCCTTCCACAAAAAGTCATAGAAAATACGCAAAAACAATAAATATGCTTATTTTAAAATGACTAACTAGTAAAAAAAAAAAAAGGAATTACAGATTTTTTCTTTTTTTCTGAAGATTTCTGGAATGCTTGTGAGAACCTCACGGAGAGTGAAAAAGAGTTATTTTCTAGTTTTTTTTTTAACAAACCTCAACGTATTGTGTTTCACTCTACATTTCCTTAAAAAGAGAACAAAGATGTTCGTATTCATTAAATAACTAAAGTTGAAACTTCATGCAGCTTTCAAGCATTTTTCAGCCAACTTAGAAAAGTGGTTAATATTCCACTCTAAAAACCTCAATAACCGCTCAGGCAGATATTAGCTGGATGTCAATCAATTAATCAATCAGACTATTTATACAGCAGCTTCCGAACACATAAAATCATTTAAAGTGCTATACAAGGCACTGATAAAACCCTGGATGATGAAAGTGGGTTTACAAACGGATGCACAAAAACAAATTGAAAGGCAACAATAAAATAAAAGAGTGGATTGAATAGAAGGTAAACAATAAAAACTGGAAGTGAGAAAAGGCTATAAAAGGTAACACTCAATACCATAATGAAATTGACTTCAGCGAGGACAGAACACAGAATGGAGTGACGATGAACAGTGATGTTAAAAACAGTAAGGATGAAACCAAACTGTGAAATACTCAACACCGTATGCAAATACATAGCAGACCCTTAAATTTGGGTTGAAAAATCAAGTCGAGGCGGAAAGAACCAAGTACTTTTTAGACATGTTTTTCACATATTGCAATAAAGATTGCCCCTGACATAAACTGTCCTACACTGTTTAATAGTTTTGAACCCATTTACCCTTTTTTTTCAGTCTCAAATCATTTCACAGATGAAGCCCACAGCTGCTGCAGCGCGCACTTCGATGCTGTCTGTATACAAGACAATACTTTGAATCTCAATAAATTTGTTTCAAAAAGAAGTGCGTCGCTCCCTAACCAGCACACTGATGCTAAACTGTAATAAGAAATAGAAGTAAAGAAAAATGAATATAGATTTACAGATTTAACATTACATCCGCCCAAGCTTAAATTGAATATTTCCTTCCACTTCTTTTTTCTTCTTTTACTCACCTCATATTTGAGGCTGTGTGAGAGGGTGACACGTCTGACTGCTGTCTGAAGGTCTTAACCTCTTCAGACAACGGCTTCTGTTTGTTAAATATTTTTAAGCCACTGGAATGAGTAGGATCTACATTGACATGGAAACCTAATAATGCATTTGAAAGCAAAGCAGTTTATTGCAGGACACGAACGATGGGTTAATTTTACTGTTACTGTAATGCCACTGAATTAAATTATTTTTTTCTGATATTATACCCATTGCTCTCCTCTGAAGATCATAGGTTAATTTTTTTTTCTGACCAAAAAGATCTGTTTCAGCTCTAAATGATTATAACTACTTTAGGATTTTTTTTCACCTATAGCATCCATCTCTCAGAGACGTAACCAATGAGGCCCAGTCAGCCCAATTTTCAAAATCATGGGGGTGAGTGAGACATGGGGTGAAAAAGACGCCACTGAATAGTGAGACGGGTTTGCTAATAGTGAAAAACTGCACACCATCGCTGTTGTGGTGCTCAGTTCTAGTGCCCGTCTGTCAGCGGGATTAAGCAAAAAGAAAGAAATGCAAAACTAATTTCATGAAAATTGGCAGAGGCATACAGTGTGACCTAAGAATAACTATTTTACATTTAAACATCCCCACAACTGCTCCTTATGTTGTATTATGTTTCCACTGGGGTCTGTCTTTTGAAAATTGAACATCCTCCATCAAAGCTACCCTGACAATATGAACTCAACACTCCTCAGCCTCTTTTATAAATCCTATTGAGAATATTAAAACGCTCGGGGCAACTAATGCTCTTCAGATAAATGAAGACAAAACTTTTCATTATTGGTGCTAAAAACCTCCCTGCTGGTTTAACCTTGTCTCCTGGGCCTCTGTCCTAAAATGTCACTTCAAATGCCACCAATGTTGGTGCTATATTCATTTTTCCATGAACACTTGACAATAGTTATATTACTTGCATCACTTGTTTAGTCTTTATTCAGAACTGTTCTAGTCTTGACAACTTCAACTTTTTTCTGTGCTGATTGAAAATTCAGAAAGATATCATCAGCCCAGAAGTCCTCTTCACCAAACTGTCCCCGCTCACAGTCCCAGCCTCCACCTGTCAGATCACTAACTTCCTGACAGACAGCAAGTGAAGCTGGGAAAGTTTACATCCAACAACCAGACAATCAGTGTTGGTGCCCCCCAGGGGTGTTTGCTCTCCACACTGCTCTTTACTCTCTACACGAATGACTGCACTTCAAGGGGCCCATCTGTCAAACTCCTGAAGTTTGCAGACGACACAACAGTCATTGGTCTCTTCAGAGATGGTGACGAGCATACAGACAGGAGGTCAAGCAGCTGGTCCTCTGGTGCAGTCGAAACAACCTGGAGCTGAATCTGCTCTAGACTGTAGCGATAACAGCACACTTCAAGAGGAGTCCCCATACGCTCCCCCTCACCATCTCCATACTAAAGCACTGTGGCTACTACAAAAACCTGCAGGGATTCTTGGATCCATCATCTCCCAGGACCTCAAGTGGTTGTCCAACTTAGACAGACATACTGCAGTCTTCCCGTCTGTTCTCTGCATCTCTTTGATCGCCATGGGTCGTTCACCAAACAGGATGGGATCAGATTGGAACGGACCATCAGGACTATTGAATGAATCAAGGTGCCACACTGCCTTGTACTTAGGATCTTTACCCTTCTAGAGTCAGGAGCTGGGCAGTAAACATCACTGCTGACCAATCACTGTACTCCAGCACTTTTATGCACAGTAACAGCTTTTTCCCACAAGCCACCAATCTGCGCAATACATAAATCCCCAAAACATCTTACAAACAAACATGGACGGACAATAACATCTGTACCTGGTCATCACTTTATTTTTTTATTTAATTTATCTAATTACCTCATTGTTGCACTACCTCACTGACCACATTACTCATGTGGATTATTGCCTTAAACAGACATTGCACTCTGCACTACACGCAATGTATTTTGAATTGTTTATCATGTCCAGTAATTGATTACCTTCAGGTCAGTACAAGGTGTAACTGTCAACCGGAGCCAAAAAACTTGGCCAATAAAACTGACACTGATACTTCAATTGTATTGGAAACCAAACCATCCCAATACTGCCCCCCCTTCATTGTTTATTAACGTAATAAAGAGAGATTTCAGGATCCTGTCAAAAATTTATTTTCACCTCATGCAATATTCAACTCCGAACCCCTCATCCTCTGATAACCTGCACCTCCATCTTAAAATCTATCAATTCCCTGACGGGCCGAGAAACAATTTTTTCCATCACTTTTATCCTTGACTAAATTCCCCTGTCACAGAATTTCCTTTGGGTACGTTTAATTTTAAAACACTCCTCTTCAAAGCACTTTCCACACCTGTCGGTCTTAAAAAAGTGTATAAATCTTGACTTGACTTATTGACTGTGTGCGGCGGGGGGCAGCCATCTCACCAGTGCGCTTGTGTAGGTGGGGTCTGATGTATCATCCTCCAGGAAGCGTGAGAGGCCGAAATCCGACACCTTGCACACAAGGTTGCTGTTGACCAGGATGTTGCGGGCAGCAAGGTCACGGTGCACGTAGTTCATATCAGCGAGATACTTCATCCCGGAGGCGATGCCACGTAGCATACCAACGAGCTGGATCACAGTGAACTGACCATCGTTTTGCTGCAAAACAGGCAGATTGTGTTACAAAGCCTTAGCGGTTGAGGAGCGCTGGAATTTCTTTTCTGTTCGGTCAGGATGCATTTCAGTACTGCAGACTGGACCTAAGATCGGCGAATGTAAACGCCTAAAGTACTATCTGTCAAACATGTTTTATTTGCTGGATCCTTTTTGTATATTTTGTGTTTTGTTTAGCTTCAAACCTTTTCTCGTTTGACATCATTTCAATGGTTCTGGTTTGTGTGCTTTTGTCTATTGTCTTGGACTGTCTTATTTTTTTTCTTTTTTCTACTCAATCATAGTGTTGTTCCTCTGAAACAAGACACCAACTCAACAACAAACAAGATTGTGAAAAAGAAAATTGTAGTCAGAAACATGAATAATAAAAACAGAATCCATTAGTATTTGATTTCATTACTCTTAATGTATTACCAGAAAATTAATATCTCTCGGGACATCAGACAGCTGAAGAAACACGCGGTGAAAAAAAAGCAAACTGCCAACCCATCATTTTATCCCCAGTTTCAAAACAAACTTTGCCCTAAAACTAATAAATGTACAAAGAAATGAATTGGAAGTGAAAAAATCAAAAAAATGAAAAAAGAAAAACATAACATAGATGAAAAACAAGGCTATCAATTATCAGATGAAATGATATATAATTACTTTAAATATATATATAGAGACATTCTCAGTACATCGAGTAAATGTTAAGAGTACACATACCCACATTCCCCCTCACTTTTAAATGAGTTAATAGATGTTGCCATGTATGAATATATGCATGGGCATATGAATATTTCCATGCATGCAACCCTGCCTATGCATGCGCATATACTTGTACACTGCACGTCAAGAAAAAGTGATAAAATGGTTAATCTGTAGGCTGAAATCAGAGTAAATCATTGCATCTGTGCCATTAATTCAGTGAGAAGCACAGCATCAACAGAAAAACCACAGGGATGCTTCCTCTCATATTTGACATATTGATTGTATCATGATATGCATCTATCGTTTTTTGTGGTTCAGTTGCAGACTAAATTGAAAAAAATCACTTGGTTTGTTTTCCTAAACTGTTAAGTTTCACAGCAATCACCACAGAGTTTCCTGATGTAAGGTAATAGACCTATTTAAACAATAATTTTCGCCCTGAGGACAGCTCACAATCATTAACGAAAAAAAACCTCCCATAATGTGCGATGATCTAATAATTTCTTATCATCATGTTTCCCATCCCTTCTGAGCATCATTTAAGCACACAGGGATCGTTTTTAAACTGCTTTTGCAATCCATCAAACAACATGGTCATTTAAAAGTAGAATTGTGTCCAATAATTTTTCCCTGAAAATCCAGAAATTTTAAGCCTCTGGGATGACATTTCAACATGTTCCATCTGGCAATACTGATTCATGGCTTGGTCTTTTGGTCACAGAGCAGCTCCAATGGCGCTGCTTGTCATTAAGACCTTTGCTCAGATGCATAGATGGTAATGAGGGAGGGGCAGTTGAGGCTTTTTAACCTTCCAAACCCACATTAATCCTGCTTGTTTGAGAATTGTCCGGATAACATCCCAGACACATGCGCACGTCTCTCACCACAAACTTGAGCGAAGATGTTCGTTGGAACAATGCAAATTTATAGTGAATCATTTGGTCGAATTCTGAGCTTGTCTTATTTATTACCATCCAAACAAATTATAGCCCAACCTGTATCAAGTTTGATATATTTACGTTACATTGTGATATTAGTTTCCCCACAAAAGGTCCCAAAGGACCCAAGGAGGTTTGAGTTGGACTCAACTTGCTCTCAGCGGGTTGGGCTGGGCTAAGCTGGGACCGTCTACAGCTGTTCCCCTCCACGGTTTGGTAAAGGGCTTTACCCCATGCATGGGGAGCGTCTGGAGCAGTGGTGCAGCTGTGCCTCCAACTGCGCACACCTGCACTCTCCCCACCACCCACCACGATGCCTGGAGAGGGGAAGATTCCAGAGAATGGGAGTGCAGGACTGGGTGTGGACGGACTAAAGGGCAAGCCAGTAAAGCCCCAGAGTACGGCCATGTTAGCGGCAAGCACGGTCACTCAACTAGCATAGCTCTCTCTCCAACACGTTGCTGCTCATTCGCCACGCGACTCCTTCTCCTCACATCAAGCGGCCCGTCCTCATGTAGCCAGCAATTAAGCGAAATGCTTTATTCATGAACCCCGTCTCACAAACACACACTGCGACCTAATCTGTTTGCTCAGAGTTTAAATGAAAAGATTCCGACAAATCTTCTGGGTCATGTACGCCAGATGAAATAATCGGTGGAAATGATGAGTGTAATGTAATTCATGCCAAAATAATGTATAAAAAAAGCTGTTTTTATTTTAATCAGCAATGCTCATTTCAGTCTATCCTCCCCCCGTTCTTATCGGTCGGAATTCGTAGGACAATCTCTCAATGAGCAGCTATAACTGCGGTGAGCACGAGAAACAACAACATCAGTGAAGACAAGAACCGTGCTCCTAGGCTTTGACACCATCAGCAACTGTTGTCATAAACCGCCACGGAGAGGTGCCGCAGAGGTTGCCTGTTGTTTTGAATAGAATTTGCTGTCAAATATGTTTGACAAACATCAGCACGCTCAAACACCCTTCACCGCCAGATCACATTCCAAAAAGAGCTGATGCTTTGTGTCTTGGAGGTCGACGGCAGAATGCAAATAAAGACTCTGAACCTGGTTTGAACAGTGGGAGCTGACAGCTGCTTCATGTCATGTTTTACTGCACCAAGATTAAACTGACATGAGGGCAATTTAATACTAAACTATGGTTTATGATATTTTAACCTGGAGAAGATGTTTAATGAAGCAATTTAATGAAATTTGGTAACTTGACAGCTTAATAATTAGTGATCAATTCTGTGTTCAATTGTATATTATAACATTCAAATTCTATGTATTTGCAAATGTATTAAGTGATGTCTTCAAATAGCCAAACCCAAAAGTTGATTAAGCTAACATCCTTAATTTACATTCCATATCACTTCAATCTTGTTCACATTAAATCAATGTTTTACTAAATAACAGACATTCCCAGAAACCATAAATCACTGAGCCAACCCTCGTCTTTCCAAAAGTAATTACAGCCAAACAAGGCAAACTGAATGTGATTTTAAATCAAGTTTTAATTAGAATCAAAGGCAGATGATGGAAGGCCCCTCGCATCTCCAACTTAATTTTAAAACATCTGATGTCCCATCTGAAGTCTAGCAACGTTTTTGAATTATTTATGGGGAGGGAGACCCAGACATTTTCTGTAATATTACTTTCTGGTTTGATTATGAAAAATTCCACGAACTTGTGAGCACGGCATATTTTCTTGCTGGAAAGTTGCGCATGTGGGATTCCTGTATGCATCCGTGGACAGTTCTGCATACTCAGCAGCTGAGTGAATAAGTGTGGCGCGAATACAAAGCGAAAACAAGACAAACACCGAAGAATAATACAATTCCTAGACGTGCAAGATCATGTTATTCTGTGGGCAGCAATAATAAAATCTGGAAGCCAAGAATACAGATTTTAAAGGACATGCATCAACATCATGCAGCGATGCAAATCAGTAATGGAGCGTGATGGCTGGAAGAAGAAAACATTCCAAATCTCACTATTTTCATTTTAGAGAAGAGCAGAGCAGCACCACAAATGCACCAATACATTGTCCTTTTTTCTAAACTTGGACTTCAGGCAGAGAAAAGGGAAATGCCAAACTAATATACATTTCAAAATTGACATCAAGTGAACTTGAATATTATCAACAACACAAAAAAAACAGGGAAAGGATTGCTGAGATAAAGATATTTTATACTATTCTGGTATGTTCCACTACACACAATCATGGAATTTGAAGAATCACCACTACAACTGATTTTTCTCAAATATTTAGAATTTTTTTAGAGAATGGTGTCCTTTTTTGAGATCTCTCGAGGAAATCTACTCCAAAAAAAGACAAAAAAAAATGGGCAAAGTTGCAAACTACAAAGAAAAATTTCTGAACTCCCAGTAATTGATACATTTATTTCATTTTACTGTGATCTGAATGACACATCATATTGTGAGGTCCTTGCCCAGCCCTCCAGAAGAGGAAAATAATGTTAAGTTCAACTAATTTCTGAATAAACCTGATAAACCATGATAAATTACTATTATTAAAAAGTGTGAACATCCTCTAACACTTTGTTATTCGCTTTTTAAAATTTTCCTGCAGAGCACAGGGCATATTTCCTGAAATTTCATTCGGCTAACCTGTTATAAAATCTAGATAGTATTAACAATATTCCACTTTTAATAAAATATGCGCCAACTCCAATTAAATGCAAGGCCTGAATATAATAAATTCTGGTAAAATGTAATTGCTCACTCTGAGGAAGGAGTCTAGAGATCCATTCTCCATGAACTCTGTGATGATCATGACGGGGCTGCTCTTGGTGACAACGCCCTCCAGGTGGATGACATTTGGATGGTCGAACTGGCCCATTATACTAGCTTCACTGAGGAAGTCCCGCCTCTGCTTTTCTGTGTAGCCAGACTTCAGCGTTTTGATGGCTACAAACATCTCTCTTTTACCCGGGAGCTTGAGGTTACCGCTGCATACTTCCCCGAACTCTCCTGCGAAGGGGTTACAAGGACATTTTATAGAAATTGGAGCATTTTTCTCAGAATGCTTTCACATTTAGAAGTCATCAAATGACCTCGAGCTGCATTCCACCTGCAGCGGGATTAAATTACCTGCCCCGATGACCTGTTCAATCTTCACACAGGATATATCAATCTCCTTGGCGAACTCTCTCACAGCCTCGTTGGGGTCCTCATATGTGAACGGATCAATATAAATCTTCATTCCTGGAGTCACTTGGAAAAAAGGAAAGTGCAACTAAAATATTTGATTCTAGTGGTCCCATCAAATGCATTGAGGCACATTTACATTAAATCCATCTCGCATGAAAACACTCCTGTTTTCTTATGTGATCCTCCACGTGACATTGAGAGGATTGAAGGTTGAAAGACGGAGGATGCAGGTTGGTTACAAATGTGTCTGAGAAGAGCCTTATGTCCAGCAAGGACGTTGTATCTTTAGTTCTCTTAGCAGTGAAACAGCAGGTTAATCAAAATGCATATCATCTCCTATGAGTCATAGTGCCATTAACAAGCAGGAGAGGAACCCAGCCTCTGTATTAGTATAGCTCTGCTCCACTCCAAGAAAAAAAAATTGGCCCACCTAAGCCCCGATGCCAGGTAAATTGGCTTAAGGTGGCCTTTAAGTGTTCAGGGACTTAAGTGTCCTGAGTTTTAAATCCGATTATTTGCCTCTCACCTCCACATCAGGCCTGAGGCTATTTGAATGGATGGCGAACTCATGGCCAGGCCACAGCAGAGCGAGGAGGGCATGAGCACTGCTTCAAAACCTGGCAGCCTACAATATTGCTGCAGAGATGAACAGATGGAGGGGATCCTACTGGGCAAAAAACCCCTAATCATTTCATAAGTTAAAGCATTGATCAAAAGACCACCCTTCCATGATGGCGGGGAGCACAGAAAAACAGGGGCAGAAGCTCGAACTGTGATGGGAGCAAAGACGCACTCGAGACATAATGGCTCCTGCCGGCTGTTGCTTGGAAAAACCTGTGCGACTGAGGATAAGCGCGCTCATTCTATAATGAAAAAGCTTTTATATAATCTTTAAAGCTGAATTTGCATGAAACGAATCACAAACGGGGGTAATTACACAATCAAATAAACAATTTAAGATGAGTCATACACTTTAAATGGAAATAAATTGGAATCTTCTTTTTTTTTTTCCAATGAGAGGAAGGACGGATTAGCAATAATATCTTGGATGGAACCCGGGTGAAATTACGTCTCAGTTCAATCTCGCCGTTTTCCTTTCATATTGTTGTATTTTAAGCTTTTTACCACTATGCCGCGTGAGGAGAGGGAATAAACGAGAAATTGCTTTAAGTCTTTTGAAACATTTAACAATTGCAAAACAGTTCACGAGGCTTTTGCATGCCAACGCTCTTTACTCGAGTGAAGACTGACCTATTTCAACAACAACGGATTTAGTTAACTATGAAATGTGATGATACACAGAACACACCCTTGAACACTGATTTGGATTTGGTTAAAATTGAGCTGCGAATGAGCCGAATCCAACAACAGGCAGGATTACTTGTAAGAGGGGGGACGGCCAAATGAAGCGGTGCTGTGCTGGCCCACAGCCAAGGACACCGGCATGCAAGGTGGTAGCCATGGAGACAGGTGTGTGAGACAGCAGAGGGCTGAGTGATAGCCATGGAGATGACTGTGTGAGATGGTAGTCATGGAGACAGGTGTGCATGGTGCTTAAGGAGGGACCTGCATCAAAATGCAGGCGTAGTGAGTTACTCACTGTGGCCGCTGGTGTAGTGCTGCAGCTTGTCTGTATATTCTGAATCAGCTCTGTCGAAGCCACGCCTCCTGGGGGAAAGACAAAGAACTCTAGCGCTGGTTCAAAGAGACAGAACAGGGAGGGGCAGAGACACAGATCCAGCGCCCCTGGGTCCACCTACACTGCTTCAGATCATATGGTGAGGTAGGACTTTGTATGTGAGGCACTTGCGTTTTCACTTTATTAGAAAAAGGTAATCATCCATGCAGTCATGCAACACAAGTGTCTTTATTTTCCTCCCAGTGCTCTCCAGGTGGGCTTCATCAGAAAAGCTGCTGGGACATTGAACACTTTTTGTTGAAATGTACATGATAAAGACAGTGACGGACATTTTCAGTCACTCATAGCTGGCCATGGAGAGCATCTAGATATAGACGTATAAAAAGTTATAAAAACGCATGAAGATTAGCATTCAGTATTATATTATTATATCATCATGTATGGCATTGGACCATAGGTTGCAAAATAGGATCTGAGTTAGCACAGTAACTCTTACAGTGAAAAGAAACAAACAAACAAAAAAACACAGAGAACTCAAGTAAATGGTCATTCAGGGGAAAACGATTACGATACATGTAGTCAATTCACTACATATCACAACGAATTGGACAATTTAACTGCATCATCTGCATGGAATAATAACATTTTTAAATGAAAGAATTTACCACACATACTTTTTTCAAAATAATTTCACCCTTTTACTTTTTTTTCCAGTGATTTGCCAGCAGTTGTCAAAATTCACAGTCACACACTCTTTCATTTAGTCCTGGCCATGTTTCCAACTGGCCCACAATAAGTACAACCTATGTCATTAGCCCGTCATAATCCAGCATGTTGATGTGCTGAGAAATAGTATATCTGCTATCCAAGGAAAAATACTGTGGGAACTTTCTGCTGGCTGAATATAAATACACATAAAAAATACTACATTTAATATACTTTTAAGGTTTTACCATCATTGGCCCCAGTGGGAAGTCTCTGGCAGTGGTGCACATGTCCAACTTACAGAACTTTAGGATGTTTGCATTGTTGATTTTTAAATATTATTCCAGCTGGGATTTATAATTTTAAGTCTGGGATTTACTAAGAATTAACTTCTTTATCTTTACAACCCACATTTATCAAACAGACAGACCTCAAGCAAACTCAATGAATAAAACCAACATTTTCAAAAGGTCTAATATGCCAGCGTACACAGATGTTTTATTAGTGAGGCGCTCGCAGGCAGCTTTATCAAAACAGAGGAAATGTTTGACTCACCGGTTACAGACGACGATGATGACGACCACAGCAATGAGAAAGACCAAGCCAGCAGCTGCAGAACCAATGATGAGAGGCAGCTTCTCCTGAATGCTGGTGTTGTATTCCTCTACAGAAGAAAAAAAGAGACCTACATAAACACCATGGCATGCATACACACTTTTAGATACACACTGAGTCTCAAGTTGAACCATATGGGTTAGCAACAGAGCCATCGCATATGGAAGGAGCGGTGGGTGACAGACAGACATAAGGCTGGGTGAACCGATGAGCATCTTGGCTGGCGGCATCAGTCATTTTCCAAAGCATACTGAATGTGCTCAGATGTCGTGGATATGGACAAATCATCTGGCAGAGAGTGTGTGAAGTGTGGATTGAGAGCATGTTTGGGTGAGACCCAGAGCAATCAAGCAGCCAGTAGTAGAGATTCAGCTTCTGAATGGATGAGAAGAGCCAGAGCCAAAGTCGTTCTCTCGAGTCCTTCAAATGATGCAGAACAATTCAATTCGAGTAAGGAAGTGGGTGAAAATCTGCTGTCTTCCAGGTACTTAATCATTTAGTTGCGATATTGTAGTTCATTGTGTTCATGTATATCTGTAACATAACCAACCCCATCAAGTATTTTGAAAGACAGGGAAAATTAATGACAACAGAGGATGCTAATGTCATGTCCCTTATCATGGTAGAAAGTCCTCCACCTTAGCCTTGAGAAACTAACTGCTGATTGGAAGTTATTTGAGAGTCATCATTTGTTCTGTAACTCAGAGTCCTTGAATGTTTGTCACAATACACCCTCCTCTAAGGACTGTCCATAGCTGACTGATTGGACATGAACGTGTATCCCAATCCAGCTCAACACCTTCAGAGGTCTACGTCACTCGCCTGATGGCAAAAATGTGTTACACATTCAACTACAAACAAGCCCCCCTCAGAGATACAAGGGCAGAGGGGCACGAAAAAACAAATAGTTTGGTGTATTAGTTATCGGCAGAAGGGGCAGGTGACACCCTGCGTTCTTTGGCGGCTCAACTCTCCTCAACTGGCCTGAGAGACTTCCTGAAGTTTTAATCAATGGTAGGGCCCTTTTCTCCAGCAGGAGTTATTTATGAGCGTGTTTGTAACTTTGAAACAAGAAGTCACACAGGAATTGCTAACAAGTGTCTGTAGCCCCTTAGAACCCCAGATGGGTTTTATTTCCATCAGTCAGCTTTATTACACCGTCTCCACAACACATTTCACTAGTTTTCAGCTAATCTGCTCCAAGCAGTAACTGGATGCGTTGAGATAGACATACAAACTGAAACATCGGACATGACCTCATTGTCCCTTCTGCTTGTGGAATATTCTCTTCTCTCAAACAAACAGACTTGCTGTGGAGTTATGCTAATGACCTATCATCAGTAGACCGCCAGCATATGCAATTTAGGACACATCATCAGTTGTGTACCTCAGAGTATCTTGGCGAATCAGCCTATTTTCACATTACACTTCTGAAGCTGGCCCAGCAGGATGATCAGTGATCAGACCTGAGGAGTATGTGTGTGTGAGAGTGTGTGTGTGTGTGTGTGTGTGTGTGTGTGTGTGTGTGGTGGTGTGGGGAGATGGTGTGTGTGTGTGGAGGGTTTAGAGTTAAA
>CAAKHD010003233.1:38507-53979 GCA_901007705.1 Fistularia tabacaria | reverse complement strand
CTACACGACGCTCTTCCGATCTGCCTCTCCGTGTGATTTGATTCCATTTGGAGAGCCTTATTTTCCTCTTGATCTCACACATTAAGAGCCTTGCTATTCACTAGAGCAGGAAAAGGGGGAGGAGGAGCATTGGAATGGATTATCACACAGCTGTTGAGAGCAAGCAGTTCAATGTTTTGAATTCCTGACCCCGTCCAGCTGAGTCCTAAAAAGGGATGGATAAGTCTGAGCAAGTACAATAGGATTAGAAAACATTGCTTTTCGAACAGTTGTGGTCAAACAAGCTGCAATTGACAAGTAATGTAATCTAACTATCGCCTTAGTGATGTGGTACAGTTTCTGCAATGGTACTTCATTCGTAGTATGCCCCCCCCCCAGATATAAACAGGTGCATTGCATCACCACACTCCAAGGTCCAATATATTGCTGACTGGCAGTAAACAGATTCTCATGCGTGTGTTTGAATGATATTGATGGAGGACTGAACTTAACCAGCAGTGCTTGTCTGCTCAGAGCACAGCTAGCCAATTACCTCTCTTAATTATGTAGTGATATATATATAAGATGGAATTGATGTTTTTGGAGCGGTAATTGGACAATCAGGAATGTTGGCCACTGTTATTCTCCTTGACTGGTCTCACTCATCTGTCCAATCTGGTATCCTAGGTTCAGTAATCTGATCAGTTGGACAGCATATTCCCACTGAACAATAATTTATGATCCAGATGAAAGTTGTTTCCTTTTTGTGGCCACATTTTCCCCACCAATAATGACCTCATCTAGTCTAATCCAATCTAATCTCTCCATTTAGGGCCACCTTCGTCTGCAGAGATGCTTCTCATAGGGTTCAATATCGGGATAAGGGGATTCTTGCACTCTCTCTTCTCACAGGACCATTTCTGTTTTCCTTCACTCTCTTGCAGTACACGGTGGCAAAGGACCACACATGCACGGGGAACAAAGGAGTGCAAAGTGGAGTTACACTGATTGTGCCTACTCTGATTAAACCCGACGTGACCCTGGTGTTTGGACATTATAATTTGCCCTTCGAATCATCATACACAGCAATCATATTATGTTTGGCCCAAACATGATATTTGCATTTCACAAGAATTCCCTGAACAATCAAAGACAGATTTGGAAAAAAGGATGAATCAAAATAAAGCATAAACGTCTGAAAAAGAACAATCTAAGCTCAACTGCAGAATGGGATGCTGCAGTGGCTCGTTGCAAGATTATTACATCATGGGAGTACCAAGGTTAGGGGCTGAACATGTTGTGTCTCAGAAGCCAGGATTGTTGTCTAAGACCACTTTCTCAGACACCATTAATACCGCCCGTATGTTCTCTACAGAGACAGGAATGCATACCCTTTCTAGCCAAAAGACTCCAAAACATAATAGTTCCAACCAACACAAAACCATATCCCTGACCCCGAAAGTCTTGAGAGTCCAACTTTCTGCCAGGGACCAGAAATGGATTTATCGCCAAGATGCCTACCTCTATTTGGTAGAAAAGAGATCGAATCAGGCACAAAGTCAGGCGCTAAAAATAATTGCACTGAGGAATACTCGGCAGTATTAACCATATGGCCCCCTCGCAGAAAGTACACTACTCTGAAATACACACAACGGCGAAGAATTGAACCATCTATGCAAGTATATACCTCAGGAATAGTGCACAAGGGCACACACTCTATCTTCCATATTCTGGCTGACATGAGCATTTTGCTGTGGAAGCAATTCTCTCCAAAAGATGCCGTCTACACATAAGCAGTTATATGTTGCAGACATAAAAGGAGGACCTTTGAAAGCTTACACACAGTTGGCATTTGAGGAACCCAAAGGAGATTTTACCAACCAGCTCCTCTCATGCATCCACGATTACTAAATCTGACAACAACAGCAGACTAAGGTCGTCGTGTTAAGAAGAGAATTAGAGGCAAAGACCCCAGGGGGGCCTCCCACTTTCCAGGCAGAATAAGATCGGAATTGTATTCACGTCTGAATACTACAGAAAATTTGTTGGCGGTTAGAGTCAACTACTCAGATAAATGCTCACAGCCAATGCAACAAAGCAACCGGGATAAAACTGTCTGCCACAGGAAGATTCTGATTTTTTTGTTGTGATATGGATTCGTTAAACAGATGTTTATGTGCATTTAGAAATACCATTTGTATCCTTCAAGAAAAACTAAGACAGAATCTCAGGTTTAGTGATTATTATCTCTGTTAGGTCTTCTATGAGATACAAATTCTCTCTATCGGATATGAAACATGATCTCTTGTTAAGAAATAGTCAAATCTGAAGCAACATGGAAGGAACCCCAACTAGTTTGCAGCTTTCAAACAACGTTCTCGGAAGAATCAAAATTTGCTCTTAAAAGTGATTAAAAGAAACAATTGCCCTTTACCTCTGAGGTTGCCGTCATCTCTCTGAAACCCACTACTGGGCAGATTAAGGTCAAATAAACCATTCCCCCCTGCTTCTTCCCTTTCCCTCTGAAAGCAGAGGAGAGAGGGTAAATGACATGATGACAGGGAGGGATTGAAAGACAGCGCGAGAGTAGGCACTAGGATTCTGAGGGTCTTTGAAAGAGGTTTTACACCCATCCCTGGTGGCTTTTCCTCTCTCACTCAAGACCTGCACTAATAATGGCTACCTGACAAGAAGGCTGAGCCCCCATTACTTCGACCATGTCCTGCTGCTTCAGTTCATCGCTTTAAGATGAATTGAAAGGAGCATGATTGGGGCTACCAGTGGTGTGGTACCAGTGGTACCGGTGGCCCTTTTAATGTCATCTGCTATGGATACTTTATTCAAAGGAAAGGAAAAAAAAGTGAGATGATTTTTGATCAGATGAATGTTTCTGCCTGTTTGGAAAAATTGAAATAGTAGATCAGCCAGCTAACTAAAACTTTCCACATATTTCAAAGCTAAGACCGCAACTGCTAAGCGAAGAACGTATTTCAGCAGTAGACCCCCATTCTCATGCGGGAGGGATCAGCAGAGAAGAGCTGGCAAACCAATTGTAATTACAGAAATGTTTGAGACACAATTAAATCTTTTGTTTCAGAGGTTTTTTTCTTTCAATCAGGAAAAGGCTCCTGGAGGTTTACAAGTATGTGAGTGAACGGCATAACATTTCACCTTTTCATGTCAAGGACATGGTCAATAAGACTGCCAGCAATTGAGAATTATAATTTGCTGACTTGAGCTTCGCAACAAAATAGGCATCAATTTCTTCTTCTACTGATGAAATTATGTCTATCAGGTGCCTCAACGTGGCAAAGGTTAAAGGGCAACCTGAGCAGGCAAGCAGCATTTTTCCATATAATTGAGAGAAGTTCGGATTTGATTGTATAATTAAGCTTGCTGAATGAAGTTACACAGAAGTCCAATTGCTAAATTAGGCAGTCTCGAGAATTTTTAAATTGCCCTAATGTGAAATCTGGTACCAGAATGCATTTTGTTCTCTGCTGATTTTATGTATGACAGTATGCTGTAATAACTTTGTTGCAGCTATTATCATATTTTCTTTTTCCTTTTCTTCTCCTTCTTCTGTTTTTATATGATTAATTTTACTTCAAAAGCAATTGCTTTCTCAAAATAAACTCATTTGTGGGCCAGTGAAGTGAAAATATAAAGACTGAACTAATGATGATGCTCATAAAAAGAAACGTTAAAAACCTTTGTGAATATTGATTCTTTTGGAAGCTTGGGGCTAATTTTGTGCTATGTTTATGTCTCCTTTATAATTCTAATATGAGGATTGCACTGGGGTGGTCCTGGGTGTACCCCACTTCTCCCTCAGTGACAACTGAAACTGACTCATGCACTCCTCCGACTTGTGTGCAGGATCATCGGTGTCGATAATACATGAACTCAACATGTAACAAATCTACACCCAAAGAGCCTTTGGAGAGTTTGGTACATCTCAAGGGGGCTCACACTCCTCAGTCTCCCTGGCTAGGTCTATTCAGTGGTGCTAGAGAGGAGGGTCCGCTGGGTCTTTGAATCTTGGATTCAGGAGCAGCAATATGGTTTTTGTCCTGGTCGTGGAACAGTGGACCAGTTCTATACCCTCAGCAGGGTTCTCGAGGTGGCATGGGAGTTTGCCCAACCAATCTACATGTGTGTTGTGGATTTGGAGAAGGCATTCGACTTTGTCCAGCGGGCAGTCCTGTGGGGGTCGCTCTGGGAATATGGGGGACCGACCCCCGTTATTTGGGCTGTTCGGTCCCTGTATGCTCGTTGCTGGAGCTTGGTCCGCATCGCAAGTTGTAAGTCGGACCCGTTTACAGTGACAATTGGACTCCCCCAGGGCTGCCCTTTGTCACCGATTCTGTTCATAACTTTTATGGACAGAATTTCGAGGTGCAGCCAGGGCGTCGAGGGGATCTGGTTTGGTGGACACAGGATCAAGTCTCTGCTTTTTGCAGATGATGTGGTCCTGTTGGCTACGTCAGGCCATGATGTCCAGCTCTCACTGGAGCGGTTCATAGCAGAGTGTGAAGTGGCCGGGATGAGGATCTGCAACTCAAAATCCGAGACCGTGGTGCTCAGCCGGAAAGGGGTGGAGTGCCCAATCCGGGTCGGCGAAGAGGTCCTGCCCCAAGTGGAGGAGTTCAAGTATCTCAGGGTCTTGTTCACGAGTGAGGGAAGGATGGAGCGGCAGATCGACAGGCGGATCTATGCAGTGTCTGCAGTGATGCGGACTCTGGACTGATCTCTTCTGGTGAAGAGCGAGATGAGCCAGAAGGCGAAGCTCTCAATTTACCAGTCGATCTACGTTCCTACCTTCATCTATGGTCACGAGCTGTGGGTAGTGACCAAAAGAACGAGATTGCGGATACAAGCGGCCGAAATGAGTTTTCTCTGCAGGGTGGCCGGACTCTCCCTCAGAGATAAGGTGATAAGTTTGGCCATCCAGGAGGAAATCTGAGTAAAGCTGCTGCTCCTCCGCGGAGTCAGATGAGGTGGCTTGGGCATCTGGTAAGGATGGCTCCTGGACGCCTCCCGGGGGAGATATTCCGGGCATGTCCATCTGGGAGGAGGCCACGGGGAAGACCCAGGACACGCTGGAGAGACTATGTTTCTAGGCTGGCCTGGGAGCACCTTGGGGTCCCCCCAGAAGAGCTGGACCATGTGGCTGGGGAGAGGAAAGTCTGGGCCTCCCTGCTCCAGCTGCTGCCCCCGCGACTTGACCGAGGATAAGCAGAAGAAGATGGATGGATGGATGGATTGATGGTACATCTCAAGTATCACCACTGCATTTCCAACCTCAGTATGCATCTCTAGCTGTGCTTACTCTGTGTTCCTCATTTGCTTGATGAGTTTCCACTTCATAAGACACTAAAGATAAATATGGCATTATCTAATACATTGTGTAGATATAATAGGCCTCGTTCAAATCACAAAGTTAAAAGTGCCAGTGCTTTACTGAATACAGGCGGAAGCAGTTATTTATTGATATATCCATTCACTAATCAGCTGTCATTTTCCTGATATGCGTATTCATTGTTTAGTTTTTTTGTTTCATTTCTGTTTGATATATGAAAAAAAAGATTCAATACGCCTGATTCCCTGGGCCATAAGATTCCATTCATGCCTTATGTAATAGAGGAAAATGTATGGAGTCAAAGATGAGTTTCCTCAGCCACTCTGGTTTGCTATGAAATTTGGTCTGTGTGCATTATTTTACATTCCTTTTTTAAGTTTCATTGGCAGCGATGCTCAAAACCGTTGGATATAGCCAATTTAAACAGATCCAAATTTAACACCCAGAACTCCAAAACAGCCCTCAGTGGCCATATTGATTTTATAAACATCTAATTAAGAAAATCTTTTTTTGCTGCGCCTAACCTTCATAGGTCACGCTTAACGTTCACCATTTGATCTTCCAGGGGTTTTCAGCTGTGTTTTCTCAAAAAGCTTCTATACCAGAATGCAAGTGGTGCAACTGATTAACAAAACGATAATTTCATCTTCAAATAGTTAGCACACAGGAGCAGCACTCACCTCATTAGGTCCAAAATGAGTTCAATGAGGCAACTTTGAGACACTTTACCTGGATGACATGCTGTCCCATTGGCAAGATGGTCTTTCAAGCTCTTCCAAATTGCCCACATCAGCAAAATGTGTGGCATGTCTATCTCTCTTACTATAAACAAAGCAATTGTTTGGAATGGAATATTACAACAGTATGTCACAAAATGAGAGCAGGGATTTTCTACTACAGTCTCAAGAAGCTCTGACAGATATGCCAAGACCTTATATAGAATCGTCAAGCGATGAATATTTAACGACATATAAAGGCAGAGAAATTAACTACTGGACTAGATGAGTCTTGCTGAGCCAATGTGAGACATGAATTAATAATTTGGAGTGAAGTTATTAAGTTATTTGTTAACGGTTAATATTCTGTATGTGTCCCTGAGAGCAAGATGTTTGAATAATTTTGAATTTTTAAACTTTAATGTTTGGCTCTGCTCTTGAAACAAGGGCGCTTAGCTGTAATTGATTCCTACGGCGTTGAGTAATTATGACGGCTGTGTCAAAGCAAGGTCTGATCCACTTGGCCCTGGGTGATAGAAGAGAGAGCGAAAGGGGAAAACAGAGTATTTAGAGACTAGGAGGAAACACGGCATAGAGACTGAGACAGAACGTAACACACAGGCGAAAACAGCCTCCAAGCCTGGATGATCAATTCTGTAATCTTACTCCACGTTCCATAATTCTTCAGATGGTTTGGGGGAAAAAACATCCTTGTCATTTTTTTTGCCTTCTCTATTTTTCATATCACTTCTTTGCTTGCTAGGCTCGGTCTTAGATAGTCTCTTTTTGAGAGAGGCTCAGGTTACCATCGGCAGCAGACAGACCAAATCTCAGTAGTTTATGATGTAATCCGTCAGGACTCAGGGTTAATTACTCATCAAAACCACAGGGCTCTGAAAAGCCTGGGTTGTCTGGACTCAGATGGTGAGGCACAAAATATCAGGTAAAAAAAATGTAATCATCCAGAACAACACCTATTCCCCTAAAGGCATTCCGTAGAGTTGACAAATTAATGTAAGTGAGTAAAAAGAAACACAAAAAATAGGTTCCAGGCTGCAGTTTCCCAGGTGAAGGTGTAGATTCATTTTTTGGCTGCTGGAGTTTCCCATTGCTTATTGACACACTGTTTCATTGTGGCTGCTAGGAGAGAAATGGCAGTTGTTTCCTGGACGAAATGTCTATAGTTAATGTATAGACACACACACACACAAGCACACACTCATTCACTCTCTCACATACACACACGCACACACACACACACACACACACACACGCACACACACACACGCACACACACACACGCACACACACATGCACGCACTCCTCATAGCTGACTGATGTAGGCTTTGGTTCTGGTAGGTCTTTTTACCCGTTAGTTCAAAGGGGCTGAAACAAGAGTAACAAGGAAGAGATACAGATGCAGAGCGAAAGAGAGAGGAAAAAGAAATAGAGAAAAAGAAAGAAAGAAAGGTCACAGGTGTCAGAGTCAAGTAACCCTATTCTCTGTATCCGCCTTCTTCAATCTCCATTGCTCTGGCCTGTTGATCTTAAGCGCCTAAAATCCTCCACCTTTTCTATATAGACTCCCTGTAGCCTCACCACTGTAATTGGGTCCCTCTCAATCACACACATGTATTATGTCTTGTTGCACCTAATCTTCATTGCTGTTCTCTCCAGAGCATACCTTCATCTCTCTAGATTTTCCCCCACCTGATCCCAACGTCACCTGAAAACATCATAGTCCATAGAGATTCCTGTGTAGCCTCACTTGTCAGCCTGTCCATCACCACTGCAAAACTAGAAGTGGCTCACAGCTGATCCCTGATGCCCTTACACCCCCACCTTCAACTCTTGTGTTACACCGACAGCACACTTTATACTTGTCTTACAGCTCTCATAAATGCTGCTCTAACATACATTTCTGCCACTCCTCTTTTGGCCCCCTGTCATATGCCTCTTCTAGATCTTCAAAGGCCCAATCTTGACCTTTTCTGTACTTCTGTACTCTCTCTTGGCATGATACATTCTGCTGCTCACAAAGGTCCACCTCTGCCTTCACTCTAGCTTCAACTACACTGTATGGCTCGTCAACTTTCTTCCTCTATAGCTACCACCAGAGCCAAACCAGACACCACCATCCTGTGCTGTCTGACTAAACTCTTACCTACCATATCTCAAGGAAAGTTCTCAGTCAACCAACATCTGTCCCGCTATGTCCCTATCCTGGATATCAAACCTGCCTATCACTTCTTCATCGCCTCTGTTGGCTGCACCACCACATCATTTTAAGTCTGAACCAATTACCACTCTCTCATCTCTGGGGATATTCTGCATCACTTCATGATTCCAAAACTTCTCCTTCTCTTCTAACTGAAATCCTACCGATGGAACATAGCCACTAATGACATTCCTAACAAAGTCCTCCTTCATGATAACTCCTACTCCATTTCGCTTGGTATCAATACCATGATAGAACAACTGAAATACTGCTTTTACACTTTTACACCGTGTCCTGGACATACAGTATATCCATCCTCCTACTTTACATTATGTCAACCAACTCTCCAACTTTCCCAGTAGTAGTCCCATCATTCGAATTCCCTGCCCTCAGTCCTCAGCTGTTGCCTTTCCTCCTCTCTCTTTCTGCCTTCAAACATTCGTTCCTCCTCCTTCTTCAACCCGTAGAAGCCGAATTTCCACCAGGACCCTGTAACAGCACTGCTGGCAGTCATTGTTAACCCAGGCCTTGACTGATCCTGTAAATTTGGTCTGGCATAGGCTTTACATTGGATGCTTTTACCGGCACAATCATCTACATTTATCCAGGCCTGGGATTGGCTCAAGGAGAAAACTGGCCTCTGCCCTCCAGGAGCTGCAGTGATTTATTTTGATTGAACCATGGGTGTTAGGGGGTGGCGTAGCGCAGGAGGTAGAGCGATCATCTTTGGAACCGAACCTCCCTGGTTCGATTCTCCGCTCCTCCTAGTGTGTCAAACTGTTGTTGAGCAAGACACTGAACCACTAACTGCTCCCCGAGCGCTGGCAGACAGCAGCCAACTGCTCATGGTTCATCCATGATGGGTTAAATGTAGAGAACAAATTTCCCCACAAGGGATTAATAAAGTATACATTATTATGTTAAAATTATTTTTCTGCTTAACTTGAAAAGGTACAAGTAACACTAAAGTAACAGAGCATGTTTTTGGTAATTATCCTGTAATAAAGGGGGGGAAATCACCTCTACAGCTAGAACACCAAGGAGTCTAACTTACCTATTTACTTATCTGCATGTGCACTCAGAGCTTGATTAGATGAATAAATGATACAATGAGTCTCCAATAGGGATATCAAGGTCCAAATGAAACCAAAATGGCTTGTATTCATAAATAAATTACCAGAATCCCTCGGGCTCAACTTTGGCTTGCTCTGTATTATTAAAGTTTATTGTGTAAATTGGCAGCAGCAGCTAGCAGGGCAAGTAACAATTTATAGCACTGAAACATTTTTAAGGAGGATTTGAAAAACATGCTGTTCTACAACTGACCCCATTATTAGTGGCTGCCAGCATGCTAAGGACAAAAAAAACTTTCTGCCAGCCTGTGCTGCAATCAGCAGGTGGCTCTACTTGTATAGTGTCAGTTACTATTACTATTACTAATAAGTCATTAAAGACTCTCCAGCTCATTCAGAACACTGATGCGCATGTTCTAACAAGAAAAAGTATGAGGAATCATATTTCTCCCATATCGGCCTCTCTGCACTGGCTTCCTGTGCAATTCAGAGTAGAACTTAAAATCCTTCTCCTTGCCTATGTAGCCATAAATGGCCAGACACCATTGTATCTCAAAGAACTCAGAGCCCTACCACTATGTCAGATCTTTACACTCCCAGGATGCAGGGCTACTAGTTGTCCTTAGAGTCTCTGAAAGCAGAATGGGAGCAAGAGCATTCAGTTGTCAAGCTCTTCTTCTGTGGAACCATTTTCCAATCCAGATGCCAGGGGCAGACACTCGCTCGTTGTTTAAGTATAGGCTTTAAATCTTTCTTTTTGAGAAAGCTTATAGTAATTTTTTCCTGTCCGTCTCAACCCTCATACTCCCCTTTGTTTCTATCATACTCATGCTTGCTAGCTCTGTCCCTCTCTCTTGCTTTCTCTCTTTCTAGCCCAAATGGATCGGGATAGAAGGCCACCTAGGTTAATCATGGATCGGTGGTTTCTAAATAAATAAAATCTAACTTGACTTGACTTGAAGGACGATGCACACTTTCTTGCAAGATGTACCTTAGAAATCAAGTGTATTCTCAAGATCAAAAGATGTCTAGAATTGGATTGTCACTCAAAAAGAAAAAAAGAACAAGTTGAGGCACTCCTGATCCCTTTAATATCAGGAGAAAAATAGAAAGCAGGCGCACAAGATAGATAGTCAGTCAAATTATAACCTTGAGCCATAATGAAAAAGAACCACTTCCTTTGAAGGAAATAACTGGAAGAGGTGGTTCATGACCTGTCAAGATAATTAGGATTTACCGAGTTCATCTGTTTCTTTATACATTAAAAGATGAAACAAGCACATACTTTCATAAATACATCCATACATATATGTACATCTATACACACACGCACACACACACGCCATGATAATCTGACATCCCCTTACTTTCCCTAAAACAAGTGTATCAATGCAATGATGCAACAATTTAAAATGTAAAGAATCATGATTATTGTGATTCATTATTCAGTGTATACATTTCTGAGTCATGAAGGCTGTAATTGAAAAGAGTACATGAAGTTTTGTGAGAAGATTATAATGTCATTCTGCTGACGATTAATTCTATTTATATAGTCATTCTGTTCACATAGAATAGGACTGATCAGTCACTGTCTCTGTATATTTACATATACTGTAAATATACAGTTACATATACTGTATACTGTACATATACACACGCACACGCACAAGCACAAGCACACGCACACACACACACACACACACACACACACACACACACACACACACACACACACACACACACACATATATATATACAAATATATACATATATATATCCATCCATCCATCCATCCACCCATCTATCCATCCATTCATCCATCTATCATCTGCGGCTTATCCTTGACTTAGGGTCGCTGGAGCCTATCACAGCTGTCATCGGGCGAAAGGCAGGGTACACCCTGGACTGATCGCCAGTCAATCGTAGAGCCATGTGTACAGACAAACAACCATTCACTCACTCACTTATTCAGGGCAATTTTCCCAAAGTTTTCAAATTAACCTGCTGCAGGATTTTGGACTGTGGGAGGAAACCGGAGAACCCGGAGGAAACTCACGCAGACATGGGGAGAACATGCAAACTCCACACAGAAAGGTCCTCTAAACCAGCCCCTGATCGAACCAGCCCAGACTCCTGTGTGTTGTGAGGCAGAAGCACTAACCAATGTATCACCCTACCGCCCTCCCCCATATACTTTCCTTTTCTAAAAACTTAAATTCTAATGATAATCCAATTCAGATAATCCAATTCACCTTTTCTCAGCTCATACTCAATTTCTGTCAGACCTCATGTTTGGGTAAAACTTTTATGACACAGATCTCTTCATTGACAAATGCTACTCTGACTTCTTATAAACAAAAAGAGGGATCACATATGTAACAGTCTCACATAGCCTGAACAGAAAAACATTTTTTCAGACCTTTGATAGCCCTTTCGCTCTGCTAATCAGAATCAGAAAGCAAACAGGTGGTGTGAATGTTTGAATGCGGTATCACATTCTACATGCATAAGGCTTAGATCGGTTTCAAAGATGATCCAGAACAGCTTCAATTGTTAAGTCCAGATGATCCATAAAGTCGATTTTCTATTACCTCAGGAATACTCAGCAGTCTTAAAGTCATCTACAAGTCATCCAAAATGAAACATAACCTCTCAACGGAGATATAATAAATCAGAAACAATATATATGTATGTATTTAGGGTGTTTTTTTCACTGGTGTCATACAAGAACTTTACAAGGTCAGTGTGAATGAAAGAAACATTGACGTTTACCTAGTGCACCAAGATGGGTACAGAGAAACTTCTACTGCATTTCGTAGCCCAGAGTCAGCATGAGTAAAAAGCAAGTGGCACACAGCTGAGCTGCAACTCCACCATCCAACTTGGCAGGTAACTACTGGTAGTCATGGCTGGGCAAATGTCTGCGACAGACAGAAAAATATTTTAAAAGGAGAAAGAAGTCAAGTGACTCAGCCATAGAGTCTGAACGGCTACATATCCATATATGTATAAAAGGGGACTGCTTTTGTATTATAAGGTCATATGGTGAATGAAGGAATTGATATAAACGTGTTGGTAACAAAATAAATTTATAGTAAAACTACAGACATAATTAGTCTGAACAAAATTAGTTTAACACTATTAGCTGATCTGCTGGGTCAGCTGCGAATAAGGTGCATGAACCAATGGTCCAGCATTGAGGACATTAGTCTGTTTCATATGAAAATACATTACTCTTCTGACGGAAGGAGAATCCGGATTGGCATATATATATCTATATATACAAGGCTTGAAAGCGTGTGCCTGGTGGCTTGGTCTGCACCCATTGGGCTCAGCCCTTAAGGTAAATGAAGGTCCCCCATCCCTTGGGTTCACCCCCCATATGAAGGTGCCAAGGGGGTCGGGTGCATTGTGAATTGGGTTGTGGCAGGTTGTGGTAAGTGGGGGACCTTGAGGTCAGATCCTTGGCTGCAGAAGCTGGCAGTAGGTACATGAAATGTTACGTCTCTGATGGGGAAGGAACCTTGACTGGTGTTTGAGACAGAGAGGTTCCAGCTAGACATAGTCAGACTCATCTCGACGCACAGCTCAGGCTCTGAAACCAGGCGTCTTGAGAGGGAATTAGACTGTTTTTCTACTCTGGAGTTGTCCCCTGTGAGAGGGGAATACTGAATGCCTCCCTGAAAGGACGAGAGGGTAGCCTCCCTCCGCCTTCGGGTAAGGGGACAGGTTCTGATTGTTGCTTTTGCCTATGTATCCAACAGCAGTTCAGACTACCCACCCTTTTTGGAGTCCCTGGAGGGGTTGCTACAGAGCCCTCCTGTCAGAGACTCCCTGGTCATACTGGAACTTCAACATTCAAATTGGCAGTGGCAATGAGACCTGGAAAGGCATGATTGGGAGGAAGGCTCCCTCTGATCTGACCCCAAGTGGTCTTTCCTTACTGGAGTTCTATGCTCCATAACAAACACCATGCTCACGCATAAAGCTGATAAAGGGGGATCAGAGTATGTGCTCCAACTACAGGGGATCACACTCCTCAGCCTTCCTGGAAAAGTCTACTTGGGGGTGCTTGAGAGGAGGGCCCACATTGAACCTTGGATCCAGGAGGAGCAGTGTGTGGACCAGCTGTATACCCTCAACAGGGTCCTTGAGGGTGCATGGGAGTTTTCCCAACCAGTCTACTTTGTAGTGTTTTGTAGACCTGGAGAAGACATTCAACCATGTCCCACTTGGAATCCTGTGGGGGCTGCTACAGGAGTATTGGGTACCGAACCCTGTAATCCAGTGGTCCCCAACCTTTTTTGTACAAGGGACTAGTTTTATGCATGAAAATGTTTCCACGGACGAGTTAGAGGCACGGGGTTTCAAATAATAAAAACTTTTGGCAGTTTACAGTATTTCATCTGAATACAAAGATTACACTTTATATTTTCAATTACAATAAGTTTGCACTATAATGTCAATTCACCATAATGTAGAGTCAGTGGGTGCCCTGGGCTTGTTTCCCCACTACTAGACGGTCCCATTGAGGGGTGATGGGAGATAAATAAAGCACAGCGGGCATGTCCCTGTCTGTAATCCCATACAGTCCCTGTATAACTGTACGATCAGTGTCGGAATCTGGTCCATATTGCCAATTGTAAGTCAGATTTGCTTCCGGTGACAGCTGGACTACGTCAGGGCTGCTTGTTGTCACCGTCTCTGTCACCATCTCTATCTGTTCATAACTTTCATGGACAGAATTGCCAGGCACAGCTGTGGTGTCGAGGGGATCTGGTTTGATAGCCTCATGATTGAGTCTCTCCTTTTGCAGATGATAGGGTTCTGTTAGCCTCATCAGACTGTGATCTCCATCTCTAGCTTTAGCAGTCAAATGTGAAGTGGCGGGGATGATGATCAGCACCTCCAAATCTGAGATTGTTTCTCCCCCAAGTGAAGGTGTTTGAGTATCTCAGGGTCTTGTTAACAAGTGGGGGAAGGATGGAAGGGGAGAACGACAGGCGGATCAGAGCAGCATTAGCAGTGATGCAAGACTGTCACAGTGAAGACGGAGCTGAGCCAAAAGGAGGATCGATCTAAGCACCCTTGGTTACGAGCCATGACCATAGAAACAAGGTGATGGATCCAAGCAGCTGAAAGAAGCTCCCCCTCAGTGGTATGGTGAGGAGTTTGGCTGTCTAGGAGGGGCTCAGAGTGGAGTTGTTGCTCCAACATGTGGAGAGGAGCCAGATGAGGTGGCTTGGGCATTTGGTCAGGATGCCTCCTGGACATCTCCCTGGTGAGGTGCCTTGGGCATGTCCAACAAGGAGGAGGCCCCGGGGAAAGATCCAGGACATGCTGGAGGGACTATATCTCTAGGCTGGCCTGAGATCGCCTCAGGATCCTCCCGGAATAGCTGGACCAAATGGGCAGGGAGAGGGAAGTCTGGGCCTCTCTGCTTCAGCTGCCGCCCCCATGACCTGAGCCAGATAAGCAGAGGAAGAAGGATGGATGGATGGCCATAAACCATTATATTTCCAAGTGAGATTCTCACTCATGCTAATCGGAGAACTGTTTTTTATATATATATATATATATATATATATATATATATATATATATATAAAACATATACATATATATACATATACATACATACACACACACACACACACACACACATATATATATATATGTGTGTGTGTGTGTGAGTGTGTGTACACATACATAAATATACACATACATGTATACACACACACAGAAATATATATATATACTGTATATGTACGGTGTCAGTTAATCGCAGGGCCACATATACAGACAAACAACAAGTCACTCACTCATTCGGGGCAATTTCCCCCAATTTTTCCAATTAACCTACAGCATGTTTTTGGACTGTGGGAGGAAACCGGAGAACCCGGAGGAAACCCATGCAGACATAGGGAGAACATGCAAACTCCACACAGAAAGGCCCCCTTTTCCAAATATATATATATATATATATATATATATATATATATATATATATATATATATATATATATATATATATATATATATATATATATGTATATATATATATACTGTGGTGTGTCAACGAGGAAATATGACGGCGGAGTTGTGTGGGAGAGCACAATCTATT
>CAAKHD010003233.1:26386-38487 GCA_901007705.1 Fistularia tabacaria | reverse complement strand
CGGAGGAAACCCATGCAGACATAGGGAGAACATGCAAACTCCACACAGAAAGGCCCCCTTTTCCAAATATATATATATATATATATATATATATGTATATATATATATACTGTGGTGTGTCAACGAGGAAATATGACGGCGGAGTTGTGGAGGAGTTCAAACTTTAATGCGTAGACACACCAACAGAATAATTCATCTCTCTAGAACTTTCGGGAAAACCCGTATATAAACACTCAGTAACCCCGCCCCCCAAGCCCTCAGTCTCTTGGTGAGAGGCCACACCCTTTAGTGTCCACCACAATACATACATATATATATACACACAAATATACATATAGTGATGGTGCTGCTGCTGTGACTCATTGACTTCGATAACTGAAGAAATAAAGCAATCTGTGGTGAAATTAAATACTGAGTACTGGTGGTTTTGTGAAACCATGGATTCTTTGAGCATTTCTTAAAATGTGGCTGGTGACCTTTCATTCGTACGATTTACAGAGTGGGCTGTGCAGGTCTATTTTTGGAAGAAACATATTAAAAACAATAGATCGGAAAACTCCCCCTCAATCTACGTGTCAATAAATTTTCTCCAGGAGATTTCTATGTCTGGATCCATACTGAAGATTCTTGCAGAATAGTAATTTAAAACAATAATACGCAGAGCCCTCCTTGTAACGTACTGACTATCCCGTTTTGGTGCTCCCACTCATCGATTAAAGGCACATCTTTAATTTCCAAATAATTGCAAAACATCATTTGAGTGATGGTCATAACTTTTTAAATATTTCTGACAACCTAAATGTATTCCCAAGTTTAATTATTTCTTAATATTGACATTTCCAATTAAGCAGCATAATTGGAAAGCCCATGTGCAGTGGCAATCATTTCAGCGTCCTCTGAAAAATTAATACAAAAATTAATAATGAATACTACCGCTTTTAATTGCTGTGTACCCATATTCATAATTGCTGCAGCAGCCTCCTTGAAATGACACGATGACAAATACAAGTGTCATGTCAGCGCTTCCCTTCTTCATCTCACACCTCAATCAAAGCTAATCCATTTCACCTCCACTATGAACACTGAAACAAATTAAAGCCCCATTTCATTTTCCACCTTCATTAATGCATCTTGTTTCCAAGGTTACAATCGTTTAGTCACTGAAAAAAAAGTTGAAAAAAAGTGTGCGCTTTGATATTTTCAGAGGAAGAAGTGGATGGAGCTTACTGAGAAAACAAATCAGCGCAGAGTTTAATCCTCCGGCTCCAAAGCGTTCTGCACATGTTTATCACAAAACAAAGCCCTTTTCATCTGAACAAACATTTTAATATTAGAATTTAGAGGCTTATGCCCAGAGAACAATGTTCCTAATTCAAACTTTGCCTGGCCAGCTTTATACCAATAACAATGCGCTGTCTTCTGTCTTACACAGTCGGTACTGCAGTGCTGTGAGGAGACAGCAACTGCACAATGTCATCATTTTCATCATGATTCCTCCTGTAATGTGCCAAAGCACAGTGACGGACACAATGACCCAATTTGGCTGAGTGGCTACAGGGATGTGCCAACGGAAGGTTACACTATAAATACATATCCAAAAATAAAATAAAAGAAAAAATGTCTTATACTATATATTCTATGTAATGAAATGCACCTGTATGAACTGCTTTATTTTCAGCATTTGCACATCACGCACAACTTTAATCACCTATGCTCAATTGAATACAGTTGTAAAATAAATTAAAAAAACAACAACAACAACCACAACATCAACCCTTCAGAAATTAAGGGGTGAAGGTAGTGGGGGCAATGATGAATTCTCAGACTCGGCTCTTTCGCATGCAAATCATATCTGAATTTCTCATTAGCATAAATGCATGAGCAACTTTAAATGCTTTTAATTTTCAATCTCTCCAAGCAGAGGAGTAATTTGTCACTGTCAGTATGGGAGACTAAAAGAGGGGAGGGGAGTGGAGGGGGGGAGACCAGAGGGAGCCAAGGATTCCACGCTAAAATGGAATCACAGAAAATTTCTGATTTACTAATTGACTGATGTGCGGTTCAGCTGAGTTGCCTTGAAGGTGTAAATAATTCTGTGTATATTCAAATAGCATAAATGAGAGAGTGCGGGGTGGATATGGAAAAGCACATTACATGATGCTTATCCCCAGGCCATACTTTTCTCTGGTGATTTTCATTTCCAGCCTTTTACATTTTTGCTGTTCAGCTCCAAAGGGAGTTGCATTTTCTGTTTTAGGACACAATCACAGATTATCAGCTCATAATTAAATTGAAAAGTGCCCCACTCAAAAAAAAAAAAAAAAAAGTCATATCTTCTGGCCATCACAAACCAAATCCAATCGTAAAACATATCAGCAGTAATGGCCAAGAGTAAAGTATTTCAGATTTCACTTTCATTCCTTTTAGATGTGAGATCAGTCGGTACCACTCTGTGAAGCCCAAACCCATCAGATGCGCTTATTTAACAATGTGCTTTAAACTCAAACAGTCCACCTGGGCTAAATTTAGATGCGGGTGAGAATAGTGCTAACAAGCTAACCCCTTTCAAAAGACCAAAACAAATGATGCAGACCTGTGTAATTAGTATTCTGTAAGAATATTAAGAACAAGGATGGAGCTAAATACTTATCTTGCATTAGTACCATGGGACAACATCTTGGTTCATGCACTCATTTGCTGTGCGACAAAGGCACTGCCCATACAATACCCGTCCAATCTCTCTGAACTATGTCACGTCGAGGAGACAGTTATCGGGTGTTCAAATAAGTGGAACACCAAAGACAAAAGGGAGCCATTGAGGCGGGGGGATTAAGTATCCATTTAATTTAAGTCAATATAAACAACCAAAGTGACAAACCGTTTTTTAGCCATTTATGCAGTGAATTGTTTCCCACAACCTTGAGTAGTATGACTAATTACTATTACCATTTAATAGTGTTTCCCTAAGTTTGAACCTCAATGAAGGATCTGAAAGCAGGCACTGGGATGTTTTTCTGGGTGGCTTTGTTTGGCTCTGTGTCACTGTGAAAGCAGACTACAGAAAAAAAAAATCATTGGAGCGGATAACATTTCCAGTTCTTGATTAAACGTCTTGTATACTTAAACCAGCGACTCCAATTCAAAAGTAATAACTAGAAATACAATGCAAACTTACTGGAAAATTCCTTCAGTTATATATGAAAATTGTTACTTGTAACAAAGCCAAAGAACGGTCACCAAAGTTTACACTGTAATCAGACCTTACACAGATAAAAGAAAGTAAAGTTGGCTATCTTCTGTGTAACATTAGAAATGGCTAAAATGGCTGGACCAGACCCAGGTAAAAATAAAACAGTTTTAAAAAGAGCCTGATATTATAAGTAGTTTTAATAATATTGTTATTGTTACTGTTATTGTTTTTGTTGTTGTTGCAGTTGCAGTAATTGTGTAATTACTATTGAATTACACAATCGAATTACATTCTTCAGTTTTAGTCTGATAGTTATTATTAAGCGCTTATTCATTCTGCACATTTTTTTATCCTTACTCTTTAATTCTTTACTTCATAAATGCATTTTCTCTCTGACCCAATAGAACATGAGTTAGGGCTTGTAACATGAGTAGTATGGAATTACTAGACTCTGCACATTGGAGGACATCTTCAGAGGTAAACTCTTGAAACGGAAGTATTTTAATTGTTACATTCTAATATCGGAATTAGCAATGGTTTCTCGTAAAATTGTGCCGGACCAACAATCACTGTGATAGTTCATATGTGGTTCTTAGAATTTAAAAAAATTACAATAAAAAAGGCCTGTTGCACATTTGAATTGTCCTACTGCTCACAGTTCGTTGTGTTGGAGTCCACGGTTAAGTAAGAATTGAAGTTTAGTCTCCAGGTAGCACACGGTTGGCAAACCCATCCTTTACCGTGCGATGACACTGCCTCCCCGTGGCCGAAGTCTGAACAACGCGGAAAAGCGAGGTAAAGGTAGTTTAGTGGAGCAGCCCTGATGTAAACAAGGGACATTCATTCATTCATTATCTTTTACCGCTTTACCTGCAGTCAGGGTCGCCGTAGTGGGAGGACTGGAGCCAAGTAAAGTCCGATTTTATATGTATTGCGCCAAATTAAAACACAGTTGTCGAATTACTTTTTCCATGTAGAGCAGGTCTGGAGCACAGTCTTTAAAATGAGCGAAAGAAACCCAAAATTGCCCCGTGAGTGAGAACTTGTGACAGAGGCAAGGAAAAAGGGCAGCCTTCTGTCTCAACTGGGTAGAAAGTGAGAGAATGAGAGAGGAAGACAGAGAGATTCGGAGCAAGAATGTAAGAGAGACCAAAGGGGCATGACGGTTGGGAGGGACAGGCACAAATAATCTCTTACTAAAATTACAGTAGCGCTTGTAGTCATATGGTGATAGCTGAGATGATCATGGAGAATCGCTTTAACATCGATAATTCATGTTAAGCCGTCATTGGACGAGAGGTTGGCTTCACCCTGGATCAGTTGCAAATGGATCAAAGGGGCACATATAGAAACATACAACCATTCACTCACACATTCACACATCTGGAGAAATTAGAGGCGCCGATGAACTCAATGCATGTTTTGGCTGCATGCCAGTAGGTCCTGGATTCTGAACCCCCAGTTGCTTCCGACGTTCAGCTCAGCGCTTTGTAAGGCAGCTTTGCCACCTTCAATGTGTGAGTGTACCTGTGTGTGAGTAGGAGAGAGAGAGAGAGAACGGGTGAGTTGTGTACGTTTAACTATTTTATCCAGACAGCTCTCCCCTAGAATCAGCCACTCTTCCTCCAAGTCATCAATCACAAGCATTGTATAGGTTTCAGGGGGGTTTTGTGGTTGTTGTTTTTTTGACAAATTTCGTTTAATGATGTTAACATGATATGGAGAAAAAATGAATATGTGCTTCTGTCACATTTGCACTTATTGTCTATAAGCGTTCAAAGTTATTTTATTTTTTTATTTTATGCAAGGACCTATAAAGATCATGCACTCAACAAATGACTGCCGTGCCCCCCTCTCGATGTTTATTGGGGGGGGGGGTCTTTTATTTTCTACTCAGTTTTCAGCCCTTTAGAGACAACCTCCATAAACACAGTTCAATATAAGCAGACATGCTTTCTTTCCACTCCATGCCTCCACACACTACAGGGATTTAACCAAATACACAGTATTTATAGGCACATGGTACTTAGTAATAGTTGAGAATGTAAAAAGTCAGAAGTGAGGGTACAGGAGACCAAAACCTGTGATGAAATGGATTTCACCATTGTCAAATGAGTTTTGAGTTTCAAAGGGTTTGGCAGAAGATGAAATGCTAAATCATGCACCAATCAAAAATTTGTGTTTATGTCTTCAAATCGCAAGTATAGTGTACAGCTGTACAGCTGCCTCAGTCACTGACACATTAGAAATATTCTGTGTGGATGAATACAATGTGTACTTGTGTTTGGTTTAAAATATCTTGACATATTTATCAATCATTTGTTTGAAATTATCTGGAAATTTATAATATGATATTGTTGTATGAAGAAGGTCTTGTGTTGATGAGCATTTTACAACAGACAGAGGATTAAGATTAGAACACTGATAAAAACGTTATTGGATGATTTTCTGCTGGGTACCACAAAGGAACTACAGAAGCAGCAGCTGGATAAGGATTCCACTACTCCTGGCTCCGGATTGACTTCCCTTTTTTCACTTGAATATATCCTGTCCCTTACATTAAAGACAATGTGAGACGCTATTTAAATATTTTACAGCATACACACACTGACGCAAACACACACACGCACACGCAAAGAGCGCAGAAGCTGAATGATAATTTCTGTAATCAGAAAGTGTGGAACACAAGCCCATCATTGCAGCACTGCAGAGCTAGTCTCTGACAGATGAGTTATACGCCAATACATTCACTCTGTACTTTTACATGGTTAAAATGCATCCTTAAAAGTAACTAAAATACCCCAAAACTGAAAATATACTTTAGACATAAAGCAGTCACAAACTAGTGGACTACAGGTGGTGACTTTTCTTGCAGAATGACAACTTCAATTACAAATAATAGTATGCTTATGCTTATATACTGCTACTTCTTTAGATTATTTCTGCACTTTTGCTCACCTAGGAATGCATGCACGTTATCTTTGCACAAACACAGGGACAGGACATACTCCTGTATCCACAGGGCCCCTTTAGGTGCTTAAAAGTGCCTGTGTGACCTTTAAAACACAGGGGTCAAGTATTCATAGATACACAGAACTGTGAGTCCCACATATTGTCACCTTCTTAAAATTATTGCCTGGTTTATTTTTTGATGACAATTTTTTATTTGCCCAAATTGTCTCCTTATTAAACATATAGCTCAGTTCTCTTTCTTGTTTTCTGAAAAATGTGAAACAACAAGTGATGATTTTAAGAAGGCCACAATAGAATAAGCTATTAAAACTATAAAATATCATTTTGAATCATTGTTTCCAAAATTCGTTCAACGTGTGATGGAAAGGTTCCAGTGGAGGGGAGAGAGAGTGAATGGTCATGATCCTGTGGACCCCTCAGCTAACTTTGCACCAGCCTTTGAGCTCCTCTCCCACAAATGTCTGAAAATCCCCAAATTATAGCTTATTACAGATTATAACCAAACTCCTATTCATCCTTCAAACCATTGCATGAGTATTTTGTATTTTTCTTAATTTTTCCAATGTTGTCATCTACAATCTGCCTCAGGTATGTTTGCTCATGTGTGTCTTTATTGTATTTGAAAGTTGTAGTTATATTTCAGAATTCTCTTGCAGTTGAAAAAACAAGTATTGCTTAAATGTTAGTGCAAAACATCATCCTTGTGATGGATTAATCTGCAGATTATTTTATCATCTCAACACTATCAGCAGTCAAGTCAGAGATTTCTGACTTCAAAAACCACGTCCCACACATTTTAAATCCAAAAAACGAATATTGTTTTGTTTTTTCTTGACAAACAGTCTGATTAAGGTCTTGCATTAAAAATACTCTAACAGGGTATGTTAAGATATCCGCTTGACATGTTTACTATGCTTGGATGAGAGTTAAATCCATCAGGTGAATAATAAGGTTTTTCATGCAATGTGAATTTTATGTTTTCATTTCTTTAAACAACATGTGAAAGAATGTTCCATTACCAGAAGATATTTTTTAGTATAGTCGGTTGGGTGTTTATTTATGGCTAATATATTGATCTGTAACTACTGCATAACAGTATTTGATATTTTAAATTTGAATAATTACACAATGAAAAAAATAGGATGGAAATATAAACAAGATTTTTGTTGAAAATTAATAAAAAGGCTTCTTTCTGTTCCCTTTTGATCTTTTACTAAAAACTCAGCATTTGATTGAACTAGGTTTGTGCATGATTTCAACAACAATAAGTAAAACATTTTGATAATACAACCAATGCCCGCTAGATGGAGTCTCTACTTCAGTTGTGGAAGATCGATAAGGAAAAACAATACAGAACAAATGTTACTCAGACACAAAATATTTTATTAAAAGCAACTGATTTTGACTGGCAAATACTATCGAACAGCTAATTGGTGAATCCACTCCAAATGTTTTACCTAAAAGCTGTCATAGCAGCACCTCCATCAGCACCAAAGCATCCGAATCCATACGGAAATTTACAAAAATACAGATACCAGCCAGCAAAATATCAAAACCACATTCAGTATATCCAAGTAAGGTGACTGCTTCCAAGCACTTTTACACATTATTAAAAGCACTTTGCTGTAAAAATGTATTCAGGGTCATCATCCTTACAAACCTAACACTGTGTTATTGCAGCAGAAAACCAACCTGGACTGTCTAGAAAAGGAGAGATTCTGGAGCAGAAATGCTATCAGTGCAGTTTTATTTTTAGCACATTAGCAGCATAGGGAAAAACAGCGATTGAGCGTGAATGGAGTGTTCCAGTGTCTGATTTGACCTTTGACCAGAAGAGCGGGCCCTTGTCAGTGATGTCACCCCCAAGCAAGGGAACAGAGGTCCTGTGATTGTATTTATAAAAACACACAGGTAGAGAAAAAACTCGGTTGAAGAATCTTAGAGGATTTTAAATGGCTAACTTTCCTAAACATCCAAAAAGTGTCTGTTAGCAGCAAACATGATTTCCTTCCATCTAAAAAATAAAAACAAAAGTTGCCAACATCATGATAGTCAGTAATCTTTAAACGTAATTTTGGAGAACATATATGAAAAGTCTTACGTCTTTGGCGAACCTGCAAATGCATGAATTCAAACACCAAGAAGTATGCATTGTCAAACTAAATTTACAAGTATGTCATGCAGTTTTTAATTAAAATCATCATTCACATGATGTTTAAAGGCTGTATCCACCTTAACTGTACAACATGTGCCCCCCCCCCCCAAAAGTTGTTCAGTTAACAAACAGCATACATTTTACAGCTGATCTTAATACAAATTTGTTTTACCGGGTCAATTCGAAGGCAATGCCGATCGGATATCGGAGAACACTTTCCCGATTTCAAACTGAAAATGTGTAGCCTCAAAGCTAATGTGATTTTATATATGATGTCCGGTTGCAGAGTCTGTATGTAGCATTATCTGCAGAGCACGCAAGGAGAAGCTTCAAGTCCTATTTCACACATTTTCCAAAGAAACGCATTTCCATTACCAGAGTCACTGGCCAAGGAGCTAATATGATCTAAATAATATCTCATAAAACTACAAAAGTGCATCTAACAACACAGGCAGGGGATACAGAAATATTCACCACGTCAGCATCTACACTCAGAGACACTCATTCAGCGCTGAAAAAGGTTTCCCTTTAATCTCCCTGCTCCCCCAATCAGAACACCTTTTAACAGCATGCAGATCAACACGTCACGTTGCAAATGAGCAATGACACCAAGCGAGGATGTTGGGGAGTGTATGTGTTGTCTTCTGTTGTTTATTCTGGATCACAACCCCACGTTTTTTCAGGCTTTTCAGGCAAAGTGAGGACAAACGGAAAGAGGACCCCTTTTGCCTCCAGGGGCGCCCTCAGCGCCTCCTCGACAAAGTAGCTGTTTTCCTCCTCGACCATGAACTGCAAAGCCTGGCTTTTGTTCACGCAGTAGATGCAGTTGTCGATAACTGCACACCTGAACGGTAAAGCGCTTCCAAGTCTCTGGGAGGCACAATCATGCCACATTTTCACAATGGTGTTATACTTGAACACGTTGATCCCCTGTTCGCGGTTGACGTCGAAGCGGTAGATGAAGCTCTTTAGAGCCACCATGTCCGTCGACTTCTTCCTGCTGTTGTTGTAGGGGCACTCCTGCCACTCATCCCTCTTGGGGTCATACTTGAGGAGGCGGTAGAAGAGGGAGCCCCCGGAGACGTAGAGCTCCCCGCTGCAAGTCGTGGCTTCATGAGCCACAGCGAAGGCTCCCTTTGGCAAAGGAGCCACCGTGGTCCAGCGGTCCATGCGAGGATCATATTTCTCAACGGTGAATAAACACTCCCCCCCTATGGCGTACAGGTAGCCATCCATAGACACCAGCTTCAGCTGAGCACGGGCCTGAGTCAGAGGCCGCACCTCTGCCCAGCGGTTGGTGATGGCGTTGTAGCAGAAAACCCTATCCGACACCTTGCCCTTGTCTCCGTACCCCTTAATTCCTCCCGCCACAAACAGGTAGTTATACATGGTGCAGATGCCGCAGCCTTTCGTGTTTATGTCCTCAGGCACGGCAGTCAAAGCTCTCCAGTCGTTTTCTTTTTCGTTGAAGCAGTATATCATACGGTTATCCTCCAAAAGCCCTGCTGACAAGGGGCTCTGAGGACGGCTGCTGCAGCGGCTTGGCGGCCGGCTCCCCATCCGATCAAAAACGTCATTTATCTCCGCTACCATCAGCGTTTTCCTCCCCTCCAATCTCTTCCTCAGGATCAGATCCCGTTCTGATCCAGTTAGACGGCCGTACACAGAGGGGTCCTTCAGGATCTGGAGGAAGTTGTCGCTCATGAAACCATAGGCGGTGTCCTTCAGCTCGCTTAGCCGCTGCTTTTTGGCGATGGTTAGGATCTCGTAACAGTTCTCCGCTGTGATTTGCCGGGACATGCAGTCCATAGCAGCCTGGACTGCACAGGGGATCTGCAGGATTTTGGCCCCTGTGATAACATCGACAACACTGTCCTTTTGAACAGCCATCTGTGATGTGTAAACGTAGTCTATCAGCGTGGACAGAGTCTTGTAACTCAGCCCCTTGACTTTCAGGATGTCTCGGGACAAACGGGCCTTGAAGTAGTCACTTTTCTCGGCCAGGATAGACTTGTGAGCGCTGATGGTTTGGCCTCCCACTTCGATGACCAGATCAGGCACCGTTTTAGTCAACGCTTTAGCGCCCCCGGGCTCGGGATTGGATTCTAACGCTGACAGATCAGCTTCCCTCTTGGTCAGACTAGACAGGCACACAGAGGAATCTGCATCGCAAGACACTTTGTCCCTGCCGCCATTTTGGATTTTACCCCTTGTGCAGTTTTGTTGCATCACAGCGATACGATTGAACACATTGGAGTTTGCATGTGGAGGGAGGGCTATGTCTGGTTTCTTATTGGAGGGGTGAAGCTGATCGGCTGTTACGCACGAGCTCTTGCCTCTCTCGTGATCTATGTGGTTGTTCTCCACCAGACTTCGGTCCAGCAGGTACTCCTTCTCAAAGACCTTGGGGGGGCTGAAGTCCATGTCATCCTGCAAGAGCCCTTGCACGTAACCCGGACAAAGATTCCTGTCTTTGTCCGGGTCCGGGTTCAGAGCATGGTGGATGACTTTGGCCTCGGCAGTGACGGTGCCTCCTTCTTGCCCGTGGCCCTGGTTCATCTTGGCGGAGTCACTGCAAGGTGATGCCGTCCTCGCCGGTCATGCTGAGCCAACGAACGAAGTCGCGCCTCGGATTCTCTCCTTTCACCTAATGGGAGAAAAGGCATTTGAATCTAGAGCACAGAGGCTGGGGGAAGAAGTGTTGACGCTGCAAACACTTATACACTCTCTGAGCGGCGCTCTTTCGCATATTACTCGCACTTGGAACGAATTACTGCAGGCAAGTACTGAAAGCAGTACATTTCAGAGTTACTTGTACCGGTCGTTTCAGGGACCCCAGGGTATTGACTGGCAGCGCGAAAACATCTGAAGCTAAATAAAGGGTGTGGGGGGTTTGAATGTACACTGTGACCTACTGAAATAATCACTCCACCGTTTAATCTGGGGGCATTCAGGGCGCATGCGTCGAGGTATTAGCTCATTCTTTAAAATGAAGGGAAGAAAAAGAGCGATTGCGATCAAACAACGTCTCGTTGAAAAATAATTCATCGGATATTTAGAATGTAAACTGTGATCCCGTAAATCGTCCGGGATATGATATCTGCGTTTGTCGTTTCTGGTTTATATTAATGTAGTTCGCTTTAGCAGTAAATCCGGTGTGACGTTAAGGTTCAGACTCAGAGCTGTCCCCCCCTGTCGTTTCTCCACGTACCTCAGTTACGTAAGACGGCCGCAGTCCCGCTCCCGCGGCTGTTGCTCCACTGGATACTTCACCGACACTTCCAGCTGGTGTTTTCCCAACCGGTCCCCTCTCGTCCTTCGATACTACGGACCGTGTTGCCCACTCTTCTTCTCCCCCCCCCTCCTCCTCCTCCTCCTCCTCCTCCTCTTGCCCGAGCTGCGATCTCCCCGCGGCGGAGGCGAGGCAAGAAGAGGAGCGATCAGAGAGGCATCAAGGGGTCGCGCCTCCTTTTCCCGCGGAGCGACCGCGTCATCTCCTCCCGTGGAAGCGCTTGAGCCAGCGTTCGCACTACACACGTGGTGGTGGCTTGTGTGTGGGCGGGGGTACCTTTGCTTCAACAGCAGGGCTGCTGTCGGCTTCTGGATTTTTTTTTTTGGGGGGGTGGGGGTTACATAAATATTTCCTCACACATTTATTTATGTACTTATTGCAGTTGAGCCGGGTTCTAAAACCCCCCCCCAGCCAAACCCCGCAAATGGCCCCTTACTCACAACAACGAGCCTCATCTCTGTCGGGCGCGCGTCGGAATCATCTCTGAGACG